>CAUOQF010000268.1:0-65777 GCA_963457715.1 Argyresthia albistria | reverse complement strand
TAGTTATTTAGCTGTATAGTTCTGTCCCGTTCTGCATTCCCGTTCCATCATAGCCATCCAAAGGAGCCTTTCTCCTTCATTGACGGTGATGGTGAGGGGCGGTGGCGATTTGTCCCCTACATGGTACCTATATCAGTGGACGGCGCTGTTGTCGAGCGACGCGCCGCCGCCGCCGGTTCCGACGCACAGGGCGCTGGCTGACTGCGTTGTGCAGCGGGGCTACCATAAGGCAATTAACTTTTATTTTTGGGACAATAAGTTTGAATGTATTAAAATACATATCTGTGTTAAGATACTTTTTTAAACATTCATAATTTAATTTCATCATTTAATTTAGTACTACGTATGCTTCGAGGTAGGTCAACGCAATCAAACGCTACGTCCGTTTATGCTGTAAAATTGTTGGATTTTCATAGTAATCGAAAGAGACTCAAAAACCTCAGTGTATAATTCCCGTAACATGTATAAGTACTTTGGAGCTAGACAGGGTGGAAAAAAACTATGGGCCCTGGAGGATTGTTTATTTATACAAAGAAGGGCTAAGCTTTTCTGAACCACCACCACCACCACCACAATTTTATAACCAATACTGATAAAAATATATATGTTCAATCAGCAGCGCAGTATGTATTGTTGTAATACATGCTCGCAGTATGTAATTAAGTAATGTTAGTCCCATTCCCTCCAAGAAGCTGGCACCTCCATGCCGATGCTGTCAATATTCTCCAACATCCAGCGCTTGGCTTGCTGCCTCATCTCCTCGTCAAAGTGCTCCCTCCAACCGCCAATTTTACCTGCGCATTGAAACAACGACATTTTTAATTATCCTATTTTGTAGGCATTTCTTTTATAAACTTCTTTTTCTTTGAACTTGTAAATCTGGTACTCGAAACTCTCGGTGCGCGAGGACTCGCGCTTGGCCGTTACTTCTGAATTTTTATTTTTTTCCAGGCAGTTTGCGGTTGACCTCTTGGCCACGACCCGATAATCGACGTGGTTTGTCCAGGTTTGTCAGACATCACCGAGCCTAATTTATAGCAAGTAAAATACTTGCCTTTTCTAAAAAATATGTCGTCCTTTTTTACGTTATGTTTTTGATCTGTGTCGTCCTTTTTTATATTAAAGGCAATTTTGTTGAATTCCTCCGTGATGTCCTTGTAGTTTTTGACACTGTCAAAGTTCAAGTGATTACAGAGTGTGGATATTTGCTCGTCCGTGTACTGTTTGTTGAGAAATTTGGCGACACGACGTACCACCGACGGAAGATCCTGAAAAAATAATGTACTGTGTCTTGAAAACCTATTAATTAAGTGCGTCGATGTATGAAATAGGCGTTATGCACAATACTTTTAAGAAAAAATAAATAAATTTTCGAGTGTATGTATGTATACAGGGTGACATTTAATTAGCTGACCATATTTCGGGGTATGATAGTACCCATCATTGTGAACAACTTTCCCAATAAAACATATGGTCGCAAACGAAAAAAAATTTTGGGTCTCCCATAGTAGGTACTTGAAATCAGCTGATCGGGGCAATGTACTGGGGGACGAAAAATGTTTTTCATTTGCGACCATATGTTTCATAGGGAAAGTTGTTCACAATGATGGGTACTATCATTCCTCAAAATATGGTCACCTAATTTAATTTCATCCTGTATATGCGGGTATGTCTGTGGATTTTTATGTTCCCTGCTACAGCCTGAACGGCGTGAAGGAATTTAACGTTTGAGGTGTCTTTAGATTTGTCTTGATAGCGCGAGTGACACTCAGTGCATTAAAAACATTGAAACACAGAAGGGCAGATTTTAGACACCATATTGTGAGCTCAAAAAAAAATTGTTTAGGGTTTCGTATTATTTTTCAACCAATGGTCTTTCTAGACAATCTCTCAAACATTAGGGCAGTGGAAATGGCCAACTTGGCCAATAACAGTGGAAAAGTAATTGTCATAATATAAATTACCCACTGAAACACATAATAAATACCTGCACCATCTCCTCGTAAAAGATGATTATGAGATTGGGGTGGCTACGTTTCGCCCAAGCTTCTTTGACAAGCAGGAAGAATGCAGTCAGCTGAACTGTAACAATGGAAATACGGAACCTAAAGTACTTATTTCAATGTTTGAAGCAGGTCTATTCGTCATGATATTCGTTAAAATGAAGCAAATATAAAATTATTCTTTATTATTCTAAGATTCTGTTGCAATTAGAGATGGGCAAAAGACTCAGTTTTCAGCCAAGCTTGGATAAAAAGCTGTAAAATGCCGATTGAATGCCGAAATGAGTTTTTAGCCGAAATCGAGGCATTTTATTTTTTACTTTATGAAGTCTTGTTTTTATACAAGATCGTGGATTACTTGATAATTATGAAGTAAAGGGTGTTATGGGAGCGATTTAACACGCTTTTATTAGCTTCACTTGTATGTCTGTATGTTTGTATGTTTGCATGTTTGTATGTAACGGAATCTTCGAACGCTCTTTTGATCCACTTCCCGTGATCCGATTGAGCTGAAATTTTGCTTACGTATGTAAGTTATATGACAATGCAATATTTTTTGACTGATAGCTGATCTGACGATGGAGACGGAAGGAGGCCAAGGGAACTCAGTTGCCAAAAGACGCAACCCTATCATGTGTGGGCTCATTTGATTCGTCTTGACGAGTACTTTGGTCCCGCATGGGGTCCAGGGTCTGAGGTTGGAACACGAAGATGGAGCCGGAAGTTAGCCAAGGGAACTATGTTACTAAACGATGCAACCCTATCGAGTTTGGGCTCATATGATTCGTCTTGACGAGTACTTTGGTCCCGAATGAACTCCAGGGTCTGATGATGGAGCCGGAAGGTGGCCAAGGGAACTCAGTTAACAAACGACCCAACCCTATCGAGTTAAGGCTCATTTGATCCGTCTTGACGAGTACTTTGGTTCCGAATGAGATCCAGGGTCCGATGATGGAGCCGGAAGGAGGCCAAGGGAACTCCATTACTAAAAGACGCAACCCTATCATGTGTGGGCTCATTTGATTCGTCTTAACAAGTACTTTGGTCCCGAATGAGATCCTAGGTCTGATGATGGAGCTGGAAGGTGGCCAACGGAACTCTCTCTCTATCTCTATATCTATCTCTCTCTCTCTATATCTCTCTCTATCTCTATCTCTCTTTTTCTTTTTCTCTCTTTCTCTCTCTCTATCTCTCTCTCTATCTCTATATATCTCTCTCTATCTATATCTCTATCTCTATCTCTCTTTTTCTCTCTTTCTCTCTATCTCTATCTCTCTTTTTTCTTTTTCTCTCTTTCTCTCTCTCTATATATATCTCTCTATCTATATCTCTATCTCACTTTTTCTCTCTTTCTCTCTCTCTTTCTCTCTTTCTCTCTCTCTCTCTCTTTCTCTCTCTCTCTCTATATATATCTCTATATCTCTCTATCTCTATCTCTACCTCTCTCTCTATATATCTCTCTCTATTTCTATCTCTATATCTCTCTCTATATCACTATATTTCTCTCTCTATCTCTATCTCTCTTTTTCTCTCTTTCTCTCTCTATCTCTCTCTCTGTCTCTATCTCTATCTCTCTCTATCTCTATCTCTATATCTTTCTCTCTCTATCTCTCTGTGTCTCTCTCTATCTCTATCGCTATCTCTATCTCTATCTCTACTTCTACCTCTATCTCTATATCTATCTCTATCTCTATCTCTATCTCTCTCTCTCTCTCTCCCTCCCTCCCTCTCTCTCTCCCCGTCTCTCCCTCCCTCCCTCCCTCCCTCCCTCACTCCCTCCCTCCCTCCCTCCAATTGTAAATGAATGTCTCAAGACTCGATTCACAGCGATGCACTCTTGAGTAAGTTTTCAGAATAAAGGAGATGCTTGAGAGTGAAACTCAAATTTGAGTCGGATTTACGTAATTTCAGCTTGAGACTGATCTTGAGATTCGTTCTGGAATACGACCCTTTATCAATCCAAGCTATTTTATGATATTAACTAGAGTAAAAAGTTTATAGCCTCGATTTTGGCTAAAAACTCAGTGTAAATGATAAAAACTCAGTAAATACTCAATTTTGCTAAAAACTCAGTAAAATACCAAATGCTTTTTACCCAGACCGCCCATCTCTAGTTGCAATAGATATGAAACCCAGGTCTTGGATATTTACGCCCCGGCTACAATAGTATAGTATACCTATTATACTATTAATAGTAGTATTAGGCATAGTATAGTATAAGGTGTAAAGCTGTGCCGGAGATCCAAGCCTGGCAACTAGGAATGACTCCTGTCTGACAGTCTGGGTTGCCACACACAACACATGTTACCTGAATTCAAATTAACAAGTCGAGCCCGTGCCCCTCAATGCAGACTATATTTATGCATCTATTTAATTGAAGTAAAGTGGAAGTGAATGGAAGAATAGGTATATCCATCAATAAACAAAAATATCTGGGGACCGAGCATTGCTCGGCGGTTGGTGGTAAAAACACAATAAAATATATTTCATATTCATCAGACTGCATACATCAATCAATATGCTGCTCTGTTTTACACAGCTGCAAACGAGAAGCAAACAAGGAGGATGAATAGCATAGTTATGATGAATTTAGATTCTACCTTATTTGAACGAAACTTTTGTGTGAATTCTCCGACACACGCGCCAAAATGTGTCTCGTGATAGTCGCAATGAGAAACTAACTTTTTGATTTTCATTGGAATTTATGCCTTATTTTCTTTGCACTAAAGTTAAACTTCCAATTGTCACGTGATAGTCGCAATGAGAAACTAACTTTTTGATTTTCATTGGAATTTATGCCTTATTTTCTTTGCACAAAAGTCAAATTTCCAATCCAAAACAAAAACATGAAAACTCGGAAATACGTTATTTTTCAGTTATGAGACCTAGCTCGATCGATTTTACCCCCAAAAACCCCAATATTGCCCCATCGAAAACTACAGCGTTTTTTTTCTAGAAGGAACTCAAAAAATATATCGTTATAGGTACCTACAAATATTCCTCATATTATGAGATGGTGGAACTCGTCAGACTGGTCCCTCGTTTCCACCAATTAGGGATATCGTGGGCACATAATTGAAACAAAAAGTAAAACTTAAAAAAAAACCGACTTCCACAAACCCTATTTGATAAGAAACCAATGTCAAGTGCTTTTTGAGTTTAATACAAACTGTAACCCCCTATCCCCCCCCCCCCCCCCCCTCGGGGAATTAATTTCGTCAATTCCCATCTTAGTGCTATCTTACGCCCTGTAGAAAGTTTCATGGCTCTAGGTCCACCGGTTTAGGTTAGGCTATGCGTTGCCCATCAGCCATTGTATTTGTACCTAGTATTGAGCAGTTCTGGTGGCCATGTGTGGTCATTATCAGTTCCGCATCACAATATTATGCTTACCATGAGTAAATGCACGAGTTATTATGAAAAACACAAACATCACTTTAGGTCTGCCTATAATATTTGAAGAGTTCCCTCGATTTCTCCAGGATCCCATCATCAGATCCTGACCTGGTATCAATGGGACCAATGGGAAGGTAAACCCTTTCAAACAAAAAAAATAATTACAAGTCGGTCCATCCGTCTAGGCGTAATCGGTGTACATACATAAAAAAAATAACCGGCCAAGTGCAAGTCGGACTCGCGCACGAAGGGTTCCGTACCATTATCTATAAAAAACCGCAAAAAAAAATAATAATTATGTTGTACGGGAGCCGCCCCTAAATATTAATTAAATTTTAATTTAATTATTTATTTTTTAAGTAAATAGTATACTCAATATATTGTGAACATTTTAAGCGTCTACCTGCTACTATTATCAATATCGATCAAAAATGAGCAAAAAAATCACGTTTGTTATATGGGAGCCCCCCTTAATATTAAATTTCTTTTGTGTTTTAGTATTTGTTGTTATAGCGGCAACAGAAATACATCATCTGTGAAAATTTCAACTGTCTAGCTACCACGGTTCATGAGATACAGCCTGGTGACAGACAGACAGACAGACAGACGGACGGACGGACGGACGGACGGACAGCGAAGTCTCAGTAATAGGGTCCCGTTTGTTACCCTTCGGGTACGGAACCCTAAGGACGGATGAATAGTAAAACTCCTCCTTTTGTTTCTGTTAAAAAGTAAACACTATTTTAATGACGACATGGACGAGTGTTGAATAACTGGCTAAAAGTTGGCACGCACGCACCCGGTATGAGAGAAGTCGGGACGCTATGTTATGTTGACCACTGAATGATCTGTTTGGTGATGCATGGAGGGATATTGTGACACTTTGGTTCGCTGTAATGCACAGATTATCTGTGCTGTAATGGCACAAATACTTGTGATACTTACATAAATAAATAAATAAAAATGTTATTATTGCGGACGCAACCTCGCAGTTGCAACTGCGAGGTTGCGTCCGCAACAGTTATGATAAGCACTTACTTTTGTCTTCGATATAGCACGTCCAAAACTCTTTGAAAGTGCCCAAATCAGTTCCTGCTGGCTTCATTGAAATCTTCAACTTGTACAAAGATATAGCAGCATCCCTCGGGTCACGTATCACGTGGACCACCTTTCCCTTGTCCAGGATATCATCAGGAAGCATAGACAGTGGGAAGTGGGTCTTTATGAACCGAGGAGAGTGCTGACTCAAGTAATCGACGACGTTCTTCCAATCTTCATTTGAAAATCCTGGGGAGCCTACGTAGTTGCAAGTGCAGTATCGTCTGTTTAAACAATTTTATTATCATTAAGTCCCTTCTACTGTTCGTCAGTGAGTTACCCGTATCCGAGCACGCGCCATGTTAATAACCTATATAAATAAATAATACTGGACAAAACTATTTTTATAATAATAGTAGAGAATAATTGAAACAAAAAGAAAAACTTAAAAAAACCGACTTGCACAAACCCTTTTTGATTTTTTAGTTTAATAGAAACTGTAACTAAACCCCCCCCCCCCCCCTTGGGGAATTAATTTCGTCAAATCCCATCTCAGCGCTACCGTACGCTACATAAGGAACCCCTGTACAAAGTTTCATGGCTCTAGGTCCACCGGTTTAGGCTATGCATTGCCCGTCAGCCTCGCCTCGCATAGTAGATTGTATTTGTACCTAGTATTGAGCAGTTCTGGTGGCCATGTGTGGTCTTCATCATCAGTTCCGCATCACAATATTATGCTTACCATGAGTAAATTGCACGAGTTAAATTATGAAAAACACAAAAATCACTATAGGTCTGCCTATAATATTTGAAGAGTTCCCTCGATTTCTCCAGGATCCCATCATCAGATCCCGACCTGGTGTCAAGGGGACCAATTGGAAGGTAAACCCTTTCAAATAAAAAAATTAAGTCTCTTAAAAATGTTCGCTGCAGCTAAAATCATGATACGAGTTTCAAAGTTATCAGTTATGTGATGAAATGTAGGTACTGTGCAGTGTATCAGTGCAGTGTATGTTTGTCATGTAGTATGACGGGTCTTGCATGCTGTTGTACAGAGCTAGAGATATCAGTTTGTTTGGTAAACCGTGGAGCACGAAAACAACCGGCTCCACCACCTAACGCTGAATTTGCTTGTGATCGCTGTGGCAAGCAGTGCAGTTCCCGAATCGGTCTGTTCAGTCACAAGAGAAAATGTGACTCCCAGAACACACAGCAGCTGTAATAAACATCTGAAAAGATGAAAAGGCCAATGATGATGAAACCGTGGAGACTCCCGATATTTTACTCAAATATCCGCAACGAAAATTGAACAACCCATCCAAAAATTCTACGAAACAATAGACCTAGATCAATAGAGATAGAGTAGGTAGGTCGTCAGCGGTTAAAAACTCGATCTGGCTCGCAGAAGCGCTATGACCATACAAATGTGACGCTAACTGAAGAAGAAGGGACTGCTGCAGGTAGAAAGTAGAAACGGCACAGTTTTACCGAGAAATACACTAATTTAAGAATATTTGCGACAAAACAAAGACGTAATTACGTATGGATGAGGATACTTACTTAGATGCCCCAAGAAGAATATAAACGGACTTGAATAATGCCATAAAGCACACCACACCCCACATTTTCAGGATGAGGTAGCGTGGCACCGACGATAGCTGCGGCGGAACTTGTGTCTAATGTGAATTTTCATGTGAAAAATAATAATGTGTGAATTTGTAGATAAGAACATAATTTGATACTGGTAACATATTATACGTATCGTAAGAATCAACTTTATTGCTTAAGTAATGGACAGTTCACAATAGTTTCCAAAAAGACCTACATCAGGAGAACTTCGTGCAGCAATCAAATACGAAGCAAAAGAAAAGACAATCGGACAACCTATCATCACACCGAGGAAACCTCTAACCTCGACATGGGGTACTACTACGAAAGTTACGACTTTTGGGTTAAAGCAACGCAGGGCAGAGACAAATTTATATCTTCAGCAGTCAGAATCTACCAGAAAATACCTGAAACGGACTCCAAGCACGCGACGACACTCCTAGATCAAGCCAGCCTGTTCTATACAAAAAGAACAAGAATATTTAACAAAAATTTAGCTCCGAAATTCTAATCCTGCCTAACCTAGTTTCCAATATTGGCTTTAGGCTGAGTAGTCAGTCGATTAAATGTCCACCCTCCTAGTCCCATTCATTGAGCTGGGCGCAAATTCTACTGTTAACAAGCATTATGGCTATCCTGGCACACTTCAATACGAGGTATTTGGTATTCTACTAAAACCAGAATCCAATTCAAAGCCCGCCACAAGCCCCTTCGATGAGTCAGTGAAGCTGAGCTAGTCAGCTGGCCTCTCTGATGTAGTTATAAAACAGTAAGATATAAAACATTTATTAAAAACCGCAAAGATAACTTTGTAATTCATACAAACACTTTGAAAAACAAAGTAATTATTTGCTGGTGAAGTGATATTTAGGCGAAGGTGTATCAGGTGTATTATGATGCAGTGCTACTCGGAACCCTTCATGGGCGAGTCCGACTCGCACTTGGCCACTTTTTGTCTCTATGGCAGAACGTAG
The DNA here is from genome assembly GCA_963457715.1 of Argyresthia albistria. Classification (NCBI taxonomy): domain Eukaryota; kingdom Metazoa; phylum Arthropoda; class Insecta; order Lepidoptera; family Argyresthiidae; genus Argyresthia; species Argyresthia albistria. Next base: position 56,758 of record CAUOQF010000268.1, on the reverse strand, counting down.
TAAGTTAGAGATTCTTCATGGTTTGATGTGTTTTTGTGAATATAATTATAATTATTCCCTTGGCTGAAATAAAAGATCTTACTCGATAGTTGGCACTCGAATTTTGAATTCAATCTGTTTCTCTAATTCATAGTTCAAATCATTTTTGATCAACCAAGTCATCAGGGTTGTCCAATGCGTCCCTGTAAAGCCAATATAGATTACATACAAATATTACAATGATGATGGTACAGTATTCTTGAAGATACATTTGCATGCAATGCATCACCTATTCAGTTTTTAGGGTTCCGTACCCGAAGGGTGCCAAACGGGCCCTATTACTGAGACTTCGCTGTCTGTCTGTCTGTCTGTCTGTCTGTCTGTCTGTCTGTCTGTCTGTCTGTCTGTCTGTCTGTCTGTCTGTCTGTCTGTCTGTCGGACGTCCGTCCGTCCGTCACCAGGCTGTATCTCATGAACCGTGGTAGCTAGACAGTTGAAATTATCACAGATGATGTATTTCTGTTGCCGCTTTAACAATAAATACTAAAAATCAAAAGAAATTTAATATTAAGGGGGGCTCCCATACAACAAACGTGATTTTTTTTGCTCAGTTTTGCTCGATATTGATAATGGTAGCAGGTAGCTTAAAATGTTCACAATATATTGAGTATATTATTTACTTAAAAATAAATAATTGAATTAAAAATTAATTAATATTTAGGGGGACTCCCATACAATTTTATTTTTTTTTGCGGTTTTTTATAGATAATGGTACGGAACCCTTCGTGCGCGAGTCCGACTCGCACTTGGCTGGTTTTAATAATATAAGTATTCGTCATATTTAAAAAAAATTATTGCTATTGCGCTTTTACTTCAATTGAAACGAAGACAATGACATCTTTATTTTTGTTATAAGTAATTCGTCAAGTCGCTTGTGATCTAAGCGCGTACTTACGAAGATCTTACATACTATATATCATCTGTATGTACGCATGAATATCTTTGTGTTTAATAAGATATCACTCACCACATCTAGGTGCACCTTGTATCCATAAGTCATCGGATTTAATTTCCATATTTTTCACGTCATTGACACAGTTTGTATAGAATGCAGGCAATAAGTATCTTCCAGGGCCAAAATAGGTGCTCTGAGTATTCAGCTAAAAAGGCAAACAAACAAGCATACCTAGTGTTATCTCCCTCACGAAATAGAGCACTAGCGCTCCCCGAGTTGCACGAGCGAAACAGTATAAGGTCCTTTAAGCAATAGAAACAAATATCAATCTCGCCCTTAAATTAGTTTTTCATCATCCATGCTCGGTTAAGGTGGAAACTGACCAACGTTACGTTACTTGTTACACAGCGAGCATTACATGATTGAACATCGAGCAGAAAGCCAGGAACAGTTGACTCTCGTTGCTCGCTGGTTTCCCCGGCCCCGTTACACTACGTACTGACTGCATGACTGCTCGCTGCGTAACGTGTAATGCTCGCTGTTCAACGCGTAACATAATGTCAGTCAGTACGCACCTTTACACAGCGAGCATACATGTTACACAGCGAGCATACATGTTATACAGCGAGCATACATGTTACACAGCGAGCATTCATGCAGTCAGTCAGTACGAGTCAGTATTACGGAGAAACAAGCGAGTAACGAGCGTAAACTGTTCCTGCTCGATGCTCAACATGCTCGATGCGAATGTTACATTACAACTCGTACGTTGGTCAGTTTCGACCTTTAGAGTATTTACTGCTGTGAAAAGAGGCCTTGTACGTTGGCATTTGCAACAACCTGCATTGTTTATAGAACACATTCCATTTTAAAATCACTTTACGGCAGACTACGCTTGATAGTGTGGTGTGGACCCATTATTACACAGTGTGAATCTTCATAAAGTGCGCTTAGCAATCAGGGTTAAAGAGGATCGAATTTTATCGACATATTTTTAAAAAAATAAAAGCTTTATTTAAAAATATTTTTTACCTTTAATTTATTATAAAAATTCCATCTGTTCATCCGACAAACTTCAAGTACGATGTGAGCGGTGAGAGGATGGAAAATATGGAAAAAAAATTGGTTGCCTGTAAAGTCGGTATACGGGCGAAAGTTTTACGTGACAACGACTTTGAGTGGTAAAATAATTTTAATGTGAATATTCATTCGTATAGTAGGAAGAAGGATGAAATAATAGTAACAATTTAAAACATTTATTTATACAAAGAATTATATTTAAAACATTAATTTATACAAAGAATCTCGCACTGAATTTCATATTAAACCGGTGTGTATGCCTATCTCTCTCACTCTCTCTCTCTCGCTCTGTCTCTCTCGCTCTTAGGCGGGCTAACTGTGCTCGAGTGGAAGGGACGCGTGCCTCTCACTTTTTATGTCTGTCTCTCTCGCTCTTAGGCGGGCTAACCATGCCCGAGTGGAAGGGACGCGTGCCTCTCACTCGCTCTCATTGTGAGCGCATAACGTGAGCGGAGCGTAACGCAGTTTCTTGAAGTGTCACCCGGCAAACCAATTTATAAGACGTTGTCACGTCAAAAAAACCTCTAATTCCTGTGCCTGTAGACAATGTTAAACGCTAAGGATAGCGAAACGAAACGATAACTTTTTATGTAGGTGTGCGATTTGACATTTGGCATCGCTAAGGTGAAGTCACCTGATCACCGTCTACTAACAAATAAAGTGCTGCTAAACGGAGTGCAACTGTCCCCCCACAACACAGGTATCCACCTAGCGCGGGGAACAGGTACACTAACACAAACTAAGCTACTAAATTGTTTTACGAACTATCCTGTGTTTTTATAATGTACCGAAATGTCTTTTGATCAACAATAAATTATTCTTATTCTTACCTAGCGAATCCAAATGTCAAATCGCATACATAAAAAGTTATCGTTTCGTTTCGCTAGCGTTAGCGTTTAACTTTGTCTAGGTGTCGCTCGCGAGGTCTACGATCTGTGTCTCACAGAGCCACTAGTATTAGATCTCTTACCACAGAATACTTTTGTACTGCTTTCATGACTGTTTTATCGAACTCTTCCTCGTGCACAATTTGTTTGAACTCCATGATGTGTTGGTCAATTTTCTCTATGTACTCTACCAAAGCTAGATCCGATTGAGTGAGCACTAAAAAAATATTAATAATTATTTTATTATATACCGTCTAATTGTTTGCTTTGCTGCTGGTTTAATCTGCGACTGACTGCATATAGCAAATACACCCATTATACAAATATATTTGTTTGTCTTTATTAGGTAATTAGCGTTTAACGCGTTTAAATGCGTGCTCTTATTTTTCTTGGCTTTGACACTTTGTCATTACATGACATTGAAACAGGTGTTAATTATTACCACCATGTCACGTTTTTAATTTTTATGCTGTTTTTAGGGTTCCGTACCTTAACTAATAATAATAATAATAATGCTTTATTCAGTAAAATAGGTACAGTACTTGTTATAGTTATTACATAATAATTATAACAATGGGTGAGACACTACTCCCTAAAGAATGGTGAACCCTGTGTTTTAGGATGAGTAGGGCGCTCTTCCCGTAGAGTAACATTGCGGTACTTAACAAGTTTTTTATATTGTTGACATTATAAGTAGAAAACCAAACAAAAAGTAAAAAAATATTATAATAGAAATTAGAAAATACAAAAAAACATGATGTGAGTTTGTGTGTGTGGATCGAGAAGATGTATGTGTAGTGTATATATGTATTTCAGTGTAGTGAGTAGCGAATGTTAGTGTACATGTAGTTATAACTTTATCCTCAGATGAATTCTATTCTTTCATATTTTAAGTGATGTGTGTAATTACGATGTGATTGAGATTTTTTTTTTCAGTTTCAATATAGGTTTTAGTTTGGAGCCATTTGAAAACTATTTGTTTACATCGAAATCGATTTGTATGATTTATATTGAGTATTTGGTTTAACTTGTTATATATAAAGGGGCCTAGAAATGTGTAAAATCCTTTCGACGTTTAGAAATAGTTTGGCATGGAACAGTTTTGTGTTGTAGCATAACGATACTCATAATGAAAAGTTGCCTAACAGATAAAACCTCACAATAACTGTATAAATCAGCCATAGGGAAAAGGATAGGTTTGACGATAGACGAGTCGTACTAACAGAATAGAAGATCGGATTTGGTTCGCTCCGGACCACACCGGACTGTTCGGTCCGCAGTGCACTGTTGCGCACTTCGGACTGCCCAGTCCAGTCAACAGAAGACAGTCGTCGGATATGTAGGAAAATGTATGATAGTCTATGAGTATAAGTAGCATGCATGACCCACGTATACGGTCATGTTATACATTTTTAGGATACCCTAACTTTTAAAGTAAGAGAGTGACAAATCTAAAAAACAAATATACTGTGTATCTCAATACAAACTTTCAACGAAAATTGGTTTGAACAAAATATAATAAGCAGTTTTTAAGATATAAAACATTTATTAAAAACCGCAAAGATAACTTTGTCATTCATACAAACACTATTAAAAACAAAGTTACAATAAAAACATCCAGGCATATAATTACTTCTACTACGGAACCCGTCATGGGCGAGTCAGACTCGCACTTGGCCACTTTTTTCCGTCATCAGAAGCGAACTCCATTTTGAGAGACGACGATAGGTAGTGGGGTCTTTATTGCGATTTACCGTTTGAAATTGGATAGCTCGCTTATATTTGGCATAGTTGTTCTGTAGGTGGTCCTGAGTAGATTAAGCCCAGGAGGCAAGAGGAGGCTTGTCGGGGGGGGGGAGTTTTGTACGGTTCATGAGACACAGCCTGGTGATAGACGGACGGACGGACGGACGGACGGACGGACGGACGCACGCACGCACGCACGCACGCACGCATGCACGGACGAACGGACGGACGGACGGACAGACAGACAGACATACAGACAGACAGACAGACAGACAGACGGACAGCGAAGTCTCAGTAATAGGGTCCCGTTTGGCACCCTTCGGGTACGGAACCCTAAAAACATCACGTATTGCTGAATAAAAATGTATAAAAAATACATGTTTTCGTTAAAACCCGCCACATCATGATGGGCCCAGTAATTGCTTGGGCATATCATGAAATAGCGGGGCACATGACGGCACATCATGATGTGCCCGATTCCACGATCGGCCGGCCGCCGACATACTTACATATCGTTACATACAAATATTCCTCGTTTAAAGATAAGAAGGCTACCGTGCTAAATCGCTAACTGTGTTATCTATCATCTCATTTACCTTACTTTAAGGCCTGTGCCGCTCGGTCGGCTACTATCGTAATTTTCTTCCAGGTAGAAGATACGAAGCTGCTGTCAGCGAGCGCCGACGGGCGGACTGAGTTTGAGGTGGAGATTGTGGTGCCGCCGCGACCGAGCCAGGACATCCGCCCGGTGGGACTCGACATTGCTGTGGGCGCTGAGCTGGTCGGTGTAGGTAGGCGAAAGTCGTGGTATAAGGCCGGTCTGCGAGACGCTGTTCAAATGTTACGATTAGCTATTAGTTGAAACAAAAAGTAAACTTTAGAAAATACCGACTTCCACAAACCCTATTTGATTAGATTGAGTTTAATACAAACTGTAACCCCTTATCCCCCCCCCCCCCTTGGGAAATTAATTTTGTCAAATCCCATCTCAGTGCTACCCCACGCTACTAAGGAACCTCTGTACAAAGTTTCATGTCTCTAGGTCCACCGGTTTAGGCTATGCGTTGCCTGCCCGTCAGACACGCATTGTATTTGTACCTTATATTGAGCAGTTCTGGTGGCCATATGTGGTCTTCATCAGCAGTTCCGCATCACAATATTATGCTTACCGTGAGTAAATGCACGAGTTATTACTAAAAACACAAAAATCACTATAGGTCTGCAAAATATTTGACGAGTTCCCTCGATTTCTCCAGGATCCCATCATCAGATCCTGACCTGATGTCAATGGGACCAATGGGAAGATAAACACTTTCAAACAAAAAAAAACTTTTCCAAATCGGTCCATCCGTCTAGGCGCTATCGGGGCACATACATAAAAAAAACATCCGGACGAATTGTAAACCTCCTTCTTTGGGAAGTCGGTTAAAAAGAGCAACAAACTAATTTCAGCTAATGTCGGGCCGCCATCACCAGATTATGTGCCGCTATATTGAATTAATGATCGATCAGCCAATCGTAACTTTTGTACAGCGTCTCGGAGTCCGGCAGGTATCGCCCACGCAGTAGTTAATACTATAACTACTAGTTATACTTTGGCAGAACGATAAATCTAAATCAATTTAATTATAATAGTAGTTCGAAATCAACAGGTTTTATCGCCAATCAAATGTGAACAAAACTCGGATGGTTTACAAGTAAAAATCAGCTGACGAAGATGGGATAGGTTTTGAACTTTATTAGAATGTGGGTGGGTTGAAAATCGCGGGCTGTGGTTTTTGCTATCGACTCCTAGGGTTCTCTCTCTCCCACCTACCATCATCAGACAGCTCGCTGATACCATATTGTTATACTTATTGTTGACTTTTCCCTTTCGTGGTCTGCTTATCAATAATAACACGACGTAGACATCAAATATTTATTTCCTTTTTAACCGACTTCCCAAAGGAGGAGGTTTACAATTCGTCCGGATATTTGTTTTTTTTTTTTTATGTATGTTCCCCGATAGCGCCTAGACGGATGGACCGATTTGGAAAATTATTTTTTTGTTTGAAAGGGTTTACCTTCCCATTGGTCCCATTGACACCAGGTCAGGATCTGATGATGGGATCCTGGAGAAATCGAGGGAACTCGTCAAATATTATGCAGACCTATAGTGATTTTTGTGTTTTTAGTAATAACTCGTGCATTTACTCACGGTAAGCATAATATTGTGATGCGGAACTGCTGATGAAGACCACATATGGCCACCAGAACTGCTCAATATAAGGTACAAATACAATGCGTGTCTGACGGGCAGGCAACGCATAGCCTAAACCGGTGGACCTAGAGCCATGAAACTTTGTACAGAGGTTCCTTAGTAGCGTGGGGTAGCACTGTGATGGGATTTGACAAAATTAATTCCCCAGGGGGGGGGGGGGGGGGTAAGGGGTTACAGTTTGTATTAAACTCAATCTAATCAAATAGGGTTTGTGGAAGTCGGTTTTTTCTAAAGTTTACTTTTTGTTTCAATTATCTTATTCACTATACGTTTATTACACTTGTTTTATAATTATTACAAGCCTTTTCACAACGTCTTATCAGTCATATATCATACCCCGCCGCCGCCATATTGCCGGCGCGCAAACTCCTTTTCTTTAAGTATCTACAATAGTGGTGGGATACACACTTCACTAGTGTTGTTCTAACGATCGATTAGGCGTGAAAAACTTGATCGCTAACATTATCAACACTATCGTACTGATATGAGACATTTACAGATAGGTTTGTATTCCAGGTACCGTGCTTGACGCAGCAGCCATCGGCGTCCTAGCCGGGGCTGGCTTTCAAAGCGTCAAAGTTTGGACGAGACCTAAGGTATAGGACCTATAAATAGTATAGGTTGCAGTTAGTTGGTTAAATCAGTCACTTAACTAACACCCTAGCTAGACCGTTAATTAAAGACCGACATTTAATCAAGTCGCTAAAGTTCCGTCAGAGAAGTGTGTGAACGAAACGTTTAACGAGTTGTCTAAACGTTCCTAGGCACAAGACGCATTTCAAGTTTGGTAGGGTATAAGCTAATAAGCAACCAACGCATACACCCACGTACACACACTCACACACACATACACCCTTATGTACACACAGACACTGCCTTTTTATTTTTCTTTGTATTTTTTTTTTCTGTTCTGCATTGTATGTAATTAGGTAAATTCAATATTCAATGTTTTTTAATGTCTAAATACCCATTCAAAATTTCTTATGGATGTGTTTCGTAACTGGCCTACCTGTTTATATTATTGTTATTTTTATTGTTTTAATTCATGCTGTGAAACATCAACAAATCAAAATAAATAAATAAATTTGGTTTTGAGAAACTACATGGGGTCGCCTCGCTTCGCTCGGCTCTGGGTGGTTCATAAAATTGTGACCTAACACAACCTATATTTAGTATTGGCACAGAAAGTGACCTAATGCAACCAATTTTATGACCAATCAACTCGGTTTTGTGAAACTACTAATCGTGAAATAATCATGGCGGAGTCGACAACATGTTTGCAATTTCACCAAAGACCGAAACAAAAAACCACTGAACACAACAAACCAACGTTGCAAAACGTTTTCCAAAATTATAGACTCTGAAAGTAATCAGCTGTTGTCGTGACCCCTGGGCTTTCGGTAAGACAGATTGTTAAACGTTTTCGACGATGCTTTATTTAAATCAAAATGATGATGATTAAATGTCTGTCTTTAATGAACGGTCTAGGGTATTAGTTACGTGTCTGATTTAACCAATTAACTGCGACATAGACATAAAGTATTACTCTCGAATAAATCAAACTACATAGCTATTCATAATTTGCAGTGACGCGTGTAATATGTTGTGTTACATTTGATGGTCCATTATGGATTATAGTAATGATTTGGTTTGAAGTCGAGTACCTACGACGACGGGCGGGCGGGACCGCTCTATCTCGAATAAGTCGACTTACTAAGTACAGTTCCCGTCACGTAAAAAGACACCGAGTGACTGGATTGCATGATTATAAAATTTTCGGGCGCGACTGTAGCCATCGCAAGCACTGCTATCCCAGCAGCTACCATGAGGCAACGCCACTCACCTCGCGTCGCGTAAAATGTCAAATTTCGCGACACAATGACGTTTCTCCATACTTGCGGCGAGCATTGATTTTGACATTAAATTGTGACAAACTGCGAGACTAAGGTGAGTGACGAAAAGAGCCACCAAGAGAGAACCTCTCGGGCTTCGAACGTCAAAGCGGGAATTGAAAAATAATTTCCAATAATTTTAAAACTGCTTATTACGTGGAAGTGTTGATGGCTAGCGCATGTCTGAGAGTTTAAATATTGTTATTTTGGCTTTATTTACCTAGCTAGAGGCTTTTTGGTGTCTGGTAACTGTTTGTGCTTGTCTGTTTCAAGTGTGCTTGATTTCCCTAACTAGTTCTCACAAATTTGTCCTATTACCCCTGTGGTTGGGGTCCTAAGAGTCCCTAAGCATGGCGGGTAATGAGAAGAAACCCCCTGATATTTCTCAAAATGCCTTCGAGGCATCATCTCCAGTATCCTCGGGTATTACTACTCCCCCTTATTCGCCACTGAGCGACAATATATACAAATCACCTGAAGACAGTAGGGAGATGGAGAATGATCAATCAGCCTCATCCCGTAAACGCTCTCATACAGCCTTGTCGGTCGAAAACAAACCGGAACCCAGCAGCAGTACAAAAGTGCTTAAAAATATCGGTCGTATCCGATACTCAGCTACTGACAAATCTCCCTTTCTTGTACATGTTTCACGAGCTGAAACAGATCAACAATCCGGAACCACCATTCACCCGGTCAAGTTTGGCATGTTCTTACTGAGAAATAAATTTCAGGGTATAAAAAACGATGGTGTTAAAAGGGTGGGCAGAAACCGTGTATCGGTAGAATTCCACAGACCTGACTCGGCTAACTCCTTTATAACAAGCAATGCATTAATATCGAACGGATATTCGGTAACTATCCCATCATATAATATAACTCGCATGGGAGTTATAAAAGACGTCCCAGCAGAATGGTCCGAGGAAGAAGTCATTGAAAACATTGAGGTTCCAAATGGATGTGGTAAAATATTAAAAATACGCCGTATAAACCGCAAGGTTGTTTCAGATGAAAAAACCGAATGGAAAGCCACTCAATCTGTTATAGCTACTTTCGATGGTCAGGTTCTCCCTAAGAGGGTATATTCTTTCTTCACATCTCTCCCTGTAGAGTTGTACCATTTCCCAACAATCCAATGTTACAACTGTTGCAGGTACGGTCACACTAAAACTAAATGCCGCTCAAATCCCAGATGTTCACGTTGTGGTGACAACCACTCCACAGAGACCTGCTCCCTAAGCCCAATTTGCTTTTTTTGCTCTGGCAATCACTTTGCGACCAGCAAGGATTGTCCGGAACAAATGAGACAAAAAAATATCAAAATTACTATGTCTGAAAGAAACACTTCATATGAGCATGAGGAGGCATCTCGCTCCTTCCCTTCGTCCTATAGGTCTTTTGCAGAGGTGGCAGCAACTACTCCTTCCCCTCTAACCCAATCAAACTCCTTACCTGGCTCACTACCCTCATCTTCTTCTGTTTCATACAGAAAAACTGTCTTCCAAAACAAAAAGCCCAATCATTTCTCCCCTTCAGGATATGACAAGGTAAGTCATCAAAAACTTATCAACTCCTTCTCTATTCCAGAGCCTCAGAATGGCTGCGCCCTTCAAGGCCAATCTCCTAGCCAACCCTCGTCTTCAGACAATATTGTCTCACTCTTGTTATCCCTAATTACTTCCATTATCTCATCTAATAATTCTATACCTGACCACGTAGCATCTCAACTCTTCTCTGTTTTAAAAAATTTCAATGGCTCTTTCAGCCATCCTCCAATGGAACGCGAGAGGCGTCCATAATAAAATCAATGACTGTATATACTTATTTAATCAACATAAGCCTCTTGTCTTTGCCATCACGGAAACATGGTTTAAACCGGGTTCCCGCTCTAACATACGGGGATACTGTTCTTTCCGTGATGACAGACAAGATGGATGGGGCGGAGCCGCCCTTTTTGTAAATAATCGTGCCTGCCCTGTACAGCTCCCTATCCCCCCCCATTGTGACCAGATTAATATTGTTGGAGTTAAAGTCCAAGACATCTCCATTATATCTATATATACCCCCCATCCTAATCTTTCTTTTATTTCTGACTTAAGAAATATTTTCTCTGGTCTAACCCCCCCATTCCTAATCTTAGGTGACTTTGACAGCCATCACTCTTCATGGGGCTCACCCCACAATGATAGTTTAGGAAATGCGTTGTCTAACCTGTTTGATGATCTCAATCTGTGTATATTAAACGATGGATCTGCCACTCGCTTGACACCCCCCACTCAGAATAAAAGTTGCGTGGACATTTCATTATGCTCCCCGGATATGGCATCTCTATTGCACTGGCACAGGCTGGGTCTCACTTATAGCAGCGATCATTTCCCATTAAAAATGTTCCTGCCACATTCTTCAATCCCTCATAAGGACCATACCCCCCTACTTAAATACCGTTTAAATGAAGTCAACTGGGATAAATTTGCTGATAATCTGAGACCCCACATAGTTAACCTTCCTAATGTTTGTGAGGAAAATGCTGAATCTTGCTACAGCCAGTTTACACAAGCTATCTCGTCAGCAGCGGACGAAACATTTCCTCTCAAAAATTCGGCATCTGACAAAATTTCCTCTCCCCCGTGGTGGGACAAGGAATGCACGGAGTTCATCACAGCACGGAACAATGCAGAACGAGCCTACGCCGATAGTATGACCACTGACAACCTCATAATCTATCGCAAAATAGTCGCCAAATCCAAGCGTGTATTTAGAAAGAAAAAAACGGATAGTTGGAAACGATTCTGTTCTTCCTTATCACCTTCTACTCCTCCTTCTATAGTTTGGCGGCAGATAAACAGGTTTAGACGGGGTTGTGTGGCTCAATCGTCTCCTCGAATTTCTCGTCCTATTGCTGAGATGTTTTTCAATAAGCTGGCTCCCGATTTTGTCCCTCACCAGGAGGACTATTCCAACCACACTACTGACCCAACCCAAGTTCATGATCCGTTAGACGCTCCTTTCTCCATTGTTGAGCTACAAACAGTGTTATCCCATGTGCGAGACTCAGCACCTGGAATGGACGGATTCCCCTACTCATTTCTGTCCAACGCTGGCTTACCAGCATTACAGTACTTCCTGCAGATTGTTAACATCTTCTATAATTCTGGATTAGTACCTAGCCCCTGGAAGAACCAAGCGGTTATTCCCATTTTAAAGCCCGGGAAATCCCCTGATAACCCGAACCACTACAGACCAATAGCTCTTTCTTCTGTAATGGCAAAAACCCTAGAGCATATGATCAAGAACAGACTGGAATGGTTTGTAGAGTCTAAGGATATCTTAGCAAAGTCCCAGTTTGGGTTTCGCAAGGGATGTAGTACTGCTGATAGTCTCAGTATCTTCACCACGGATGTCCGTTTGGCTTTCTCCAAGAACCACTCAGTCTTAGCCGTCTTCTTAGATATTTCCTCTGCTTATGACAGTGTCCTTCTTTCGGTACTCAGGTATAAATTACAAGAGCTGAATATCCCTGTAAGAATGAGACACTGCATATGCAGCCTACTTATGTCTAGGTCAATCACGTTACGTGTTCCTGGGGAGGAATTCGAACCCCGCATGGTGTGGCGAGGTCTACCACAGGGGTCGGTTCTCAGCCCCCTGCTCTACAACATATACACTTCATCTCTTCACTCCTCTCTAAATGATGACTGTCAAATTCTCCAATATGCTGATGATTTAGCGCTATACATTCCTAGTTTCTCAGTTGACGATGCTGTAGAGTCTATGCAATTATCCCTGAACTCATTAATCAACTGGTTATCATTAAATGGGTTAGAACTATCCGCCTCTAAGAGCACTGTGGTTGTATTTTCTAGGAAACGGAACATCCCAGACATTTACTTAGAAATAAATGGTTTCTCTATCCCCGTACTCAATTGTGTTAAATTTCTAGGCGTATTCCTGGACTCAAAATTATCAGGCTCCACCCATCTTGGCTACATTGTCAGTAAATGTGAAAAAACTATAAATATCCTCCGTGTCCTCTCAGGCGTATGGTGGGGTGCACACCCTTTTACCCAGTGGCGTAGCGTGGCTGGGGCGGAGGGGGCGGCCCGCCCCGGGCGGCAGCCCGGGGCGAAGGCCGGGGGCGGCAAAATGACGCCGGTGAAGCGGGTAAAGTAGAGACTCAGATGAAGGAAAAAACTCTTTAGTAGAGATCATATGTTTCATGACAGAACGTTTGACAAGTCAACAAACAATAATGACGTAAATTTGAAATTTGCCACCCTGCCTGTGATTTGTCGTTGACGCTCTCTGCTGATTTCCGTGAATTCGTAAACGGCGAAGGAGTAAGGGCGTAAATCTAGGGTTTCTGCGGCGTCATGAAGCGGCATACAGCGGTGAATGACGTCACTAGCACGTTGTCAATGTAAACCAAATGGCGCGGTTTCCTAGAGAACGGTATGGACACGCGTAACGGAAACCTTGTTTACATACAACGTTATAGTGAAGAATGAAAAGAACAACGGTATCGAGCGCGTCATATGACGGCCGGGTCAATAGCGTTATTTTACGCAGACGTCATTCCGTTATTGTCGCGCTACTCGCGAAACTAAAACGGATCGTGATAATTAATTACAATTTAATTTTCCCGCTTTTTCTTAACATTTGTCTCTTGACCAATCAAGTGTGATATATCAAACGGAAGCTAGTTTCATTGGCTATTCCCGGCAGTGTTGCCAGTGTAAAGAAACTAAATAGGGATTCACACGTGACGTTTTTTCCGAAACCGGACGGGAGCGCGCGAGAGAGAGATAGAGAGAGCAATAGAGCTCGCTGTGTATGTACAGGTGTCACTTAGCGAGTCAAAAGTAGTTTTTGTTAGCTGTCATCCACCGTACTGCGGGTGTCTTTATGCTAGCTAGCCAAGGGGAATCTGTGCCTAAAACTAAACATTTAGTACTTCACTCAACCCTTGAACTAGAATCCGTTTGTGAAACCGCTGATACTATTTTATCTTCAATAAAAAATACCTCATTGCCTGTGAATTAATGATGTCTCAAATGTATTGAATGGGGCCATGGGGGCGGCAAAATGGGTCTCCCGCCCCGGGCGCCGAGATGGCACGCTACGCCACTGCTTTTACCCTAAAGTTACTGTACAATGCACTCATTAGGAGTGTACTAGACTATGGCTCTTTCCTACTGGAACCATGTAGTAAACTGGCACTATATAAACTAGACAATATCCAAGCCAAAGCTCATAGAATTATCCTTGGTTGCATGAAGTCATCTCCTATTAACGCCTTACAGGTGGAGTGTGGGGACCCTCCTCTTCACCTTAGACGCCAATTTCTTGCTGACCGTTTTATATATAAAGCTTATCTATTCACTCACCATCTATTGTTTCCAAAATTAGAATATCTAAGTAACATTTGCAACAGAAACAATGCTTACTGGAAATGTAAAACCCCTCCTCTGATCCTCAATAGTTATAGGAAGATCACAAGACTGGAGAATACTGCCCCTATCAAACGAAGTGTACACCTACCTATATATGAATTTTCCCTTGAATGCATCCATTATATCCCCAATATAATTTTAGACCTTAATATTGACAAGGGCTCCTCTTTGGCCAATCAGTCATTTAACTCCATTCTGAACTCTAGATGGGAAGGGTGGCAATATTTTTACACAGATGCCTCAAAGCTGGAGAAATCTGGCATGACTGGTTTCGCAGTATTTTTCCAAAATTCTAAAATAGAAATTAAATTTCAGAGCCCTCCCCAAAGCTCAGTTTTCACTGGAGAATGCTTAGCTGTTTTGGAAGCCTGCTTATTTATAGAGTCACACAACATAAAAAAATCGCTTATCATTTCGGATTCCAAAAGCTGTCTGCAGGCCCTCCTGAAAAATCAATTTAAATCAAAACTGCACAGCAATATCCTTTTAGAAATCAAAAATTGCCTTCTCGAGTGCTCCCAAAAAAACATTGAAATTAATTTAATATGGGTCCCTAGCCACTCTGGCATAGTGGGGAACGAACATGCTGACAAATTGGCTAAATGTGCAGTCTTAGAGAATAGTGCCAGTGACCGTAAGCACTTCACTAATCAGTGCTATGATCTATTGGCCTTACCTGTAACGGACATGCAGAAGACCTGGTTGGTTGAATGGTGTGCTTCAAGTAAGACCAAGGGAAAGCTTTATGCGTCGATTCAGCCGAGTATCCCTACGAAACCGTGGTTTTCCAAATTCAAAAATCTCCCTAAATCTTTGGTCTCAATATTATGTAGAATACGTTTAGGTCACTGCTGTACACCTGCATTCCTTAAAAAAATCGGAATCAGAGCCGACCCGACTTGTGATTGTGGTGTGGAAGATGGGACTGTGGATCACATCTTCCTTAACTGTCCCATTTATGGCATGGATTCCCTATACCCCTCAATCCCCTCCCTAGATATCCCTACCCCAATTAACATCTGCCACCTCCTCTCCTTATTCCCTAATCCTAAAGTAGTATTTTTATTGGCTAAGTTTTTGCACGTAAAAAAAATTAAATTATAGAAGTCGTCGGTCGCTCACTAACTATGTGTTCCATGTATATTTGTAAATATTGAATATAATTAAAACCATAATTGTGTCGATTTTTCTAATATCAGATCCCAAAAAGTCAACCACCCTTTCTTAAATCTTGTTACGCGTCTCACATGTTTCGTCATCACATGACACTGGCATAAATTGTCTGGCATAAGACAGATTGCCATGAACTAAAATTGAAGTTGAAGTTGAAGGTGAGTGACGTGCCTCATGGTAGCCCCGCTGTAGTTCAGTGTCTTTTACATGACCACCGTTGTGTAGGTGGCGCTGCTGTCAACCGGAAATGAGTTGCAAGAGCCGTCGGAAGCGGTGCTGAAGCCGGCGCACATACGCGACTCCAACAGAACCATGCTGCGGGTGCTACTCAAGTGAGATTCAATTTTAATGTAATCACACGTTTACAGGACGGTTTCTAACGATATCATGGCTTGCGGTTAGAGGTAGAATTAGCGCTTTTTCACAGGTTCGTTGCATTTAATTGCGCGGAAGTGGCGCCCCCTTGTAAAAATACAAAAATACAAAAAGCTTTATTTCAGTAACAAACTTAATTTTAGATTACAAGTTGATTGAAGCTTCCGTTTAACTAAGAAATACGAGTACCAGGAAGCCCCACTCTTCCATATTTGGGTATCATTTGTATTGAGTATGTGGAATCTAAGCTTGATTTTGAGTAGATAAAGTTAATTTTAATTTATAAGGTTATCTAAGTTTGATTTCAAATGCAACGTAACAAAACGTCACTCATGCGCCAAATGTTCTTTGGAAAGCTGTACAATTTTGACATACTTATCTTAACCTCAAAGATGAATATTATTTTACTTTGACGGAAAATTATCTAGTAAGTACCGGTATGTTGAATATGATCTCATCTTTCTTGTAGACCATGTTACAGTGCTACTTGAAGTGAGCACACATACACAGTCACAAACTAATCTCCATCTTTATGAGTGACATTAGCAAAACGCGCTTGTAAACAACGATGATGTTTCCTCTTCCAGAGAGCACGGCTACCCATCAATAGACTGCGGCATCGCGCGCGACGAGCCGACGGAACTCAAGACTGCTATCGCCACCGCCCTATCAAGAGCCGACATCCTTGTCTGCACTGGTGGAGTGTCTATGGGCGAGAGGGACCTTCTTAAGCCGGTTCTGGAGAAGGACTTTGGTGCAACGGTGTATTTTGGTCGCGTGTGGATGAAGCCAGGCAAACCGAGCACTTTTGCGACGTGCGAGTTTGAGGGACGCACCAAATTCGTGTTCGCGTTGCCTGGTGAGTTCTTCGTATTGGCTTAACGTTCTCATCTCGTCATCATCAAATGTCATAGTAGAGTGAAGAGAGATAGAGATACCATAAAGACACAGTAGGCCGGTGTCTAGCTTCGGCTAATGAGGTGACATGACATCTCATGGCCTCGTCCAGAGTGTGGGGCTTGCGCGCGAAATATCGGACATATGCACAGACTTGAATACTATGAAACCGCCGCGTGCGTCCATAGTGCGGCCACGCCGCCGCCGCCGCCGCCGCCGCCGGCCCAAGTGACCGCGCGTGTACTCTGGACGACGATGCCTAGACTTTTGTCACTAAATCCGGACCTTTCTAATTTAAACAAAATCTAAAACTTAAACTAAAACGACTTCCACAAACCATGTTTGATTAGAAACCAATGTCAATGTCAAGTGCTTTTTGAGTTACAAACTGTAACCCCCTGTTCATCCCCCCCCCCCCTTGGGAAAATTTCGTCAAATCCCACATCATTGCTACCCTACGCTACATAAGTACAAAGTTTCATGGCTCTAGGTTCACCGGTTTAGGCTATGCGTTGCACCTATATTGGGCAGTTCTGGTGGCCATGTGTGGTCTTCATCATCAGTTCCGCATCACAATATTATGCTTACCATGAAAAACACAAAAATCCCTATAGGTCTGCCTATAACATTTATTTGAAGAGTTCCCTCGATTTCTCCAGGATCTCAGCATCAGATCCCGACCTGGTGTCGATGGGACCAATTGAAAAGTGAACCCTTTCAAACAAAAAAATAATTTTCCAAATCGGTCCATCCGTCTAGTTGCAATCGGTGTACATACAAAAAAAACCCAACGCATAGTAAACCTCTTGGAAGTCTGTTAAAAATTAATACGTGCCTCTGAGACATACCTTCTCCCCCGTAGGCAACCCGGTATCAGCCTACGTGTGCTGCCACCTGTTCGTGCTCCGCGCACTGCGCGCCTGCCCCCGCACCCCGCGCCCCGCCGCGTGGCCCGCGTGCCGCGTGCGGCTGTCGCGCGCTACACCACTCGACCCGCGCCCCGAGTACGCGCGCGCCGTGCTGCACTACACACAGTGCGGGGAGGACGGGTTGCCGACGGCAGATGTCATTGGGAATCAGGTGAGCTGAGCTACGGTACCCTGCACTCGTAGCACAGAAGAGATAATAGTACTCCGTACAGAACGGCCACTCCCTTCCCCGCACTGATTCAGATACCGCACCCCACCCCTGGCGTCAAAGGATTGGTTATAGGATCAATAGACAGGGCTGAACGCCTTTTAATATCGCTGCATTTGCCGCGCCACCAGCCCTAGCAAAGTTTACGCACATATTTGCACGTATACAAACATCATTTGGTTATGTAGTAGTAATAGGTGATTATTTTACGAGCGTTCTATGCAGTGTCCGAGGCGCGCCTTTTGTCGCGGGAAAGTCAGACAAACTAAAAGTATGCTGAACTTACGCGACCGAAGTTCGGCATGATGACGCCTGCAATGCTATATGAATTACTGACGACACATAGTGCCGAAATTACGTTGCGTTATCGCGTACAGCGTAACTTCGGTCGGGCGTAAGCCCAGTGGCAACTAAGTAAGATAACTACAAGGTAAGTTCGGCACTTATGGTGTGTCATATCAGCCGAATACGTCGGAACGTAAAATCAGCCGCGTAACTTCGGCATAGTGTGTTTAGACACTATGCGCTGTAGATGTCTCTATCCCTCTCACTCCCGCGACAAAATGCGCGCCGCGCTCTTCATGCTACGAGTGCGGACAAACAAGACAGACAGACGACGAAGGGTGGGACTTGTCTGTCCAGTTGGGGTTTCCGCCAGAAAGGACAGCAGTGTATAGGCGAGTGGTATAGAGGAAGGGGGGAGGAGAGAGGTGGATTTCACTGCTGCAGCTCTAGAAATCAGCAGAGGACAATGGGGATTGATACAGGTTGCGCCAAGTTTCTTGGCGACCTAGCGCCACGTGGGTAGGTGTGCGTGGCTACAAGGGAGACGTGAGGGCGAGGGAGAGAGGTGAGGGCTAGCGCAGGTGCCGAGGAACCTGGCGGGGGCTTTAAGGCTTTACCTATACTGCGTTCATTCTTACTTGTCCAACTGTATAAACTTGCAAACCAAAAAACTGGCATTTAGTGAAGGGAATAAGCGAATGAACTGCCGAGATCTAATTGAAATTAATTCAGAGTTTTATATGATTATCATGAATGAGTTTTGCTTTAAGAGATCTCTTTTTAGAGATAAGCTCGCCTTTGTACATGTGTTTTCTTTTAATGTAACTGTTTAAATTATTGTGGGCAATAAAGAATTGTGAATGTGAGTTTTCGCTTGGTTTAACTTGTAGCTTTGTGACAAGTTAGAATGGACATAATAGACTATTGTTTATGGTGCTCCTAATAATAATGATAATAGGTTTATTCCAGAAACATCTTGCAACATTTCCATTTTAAAACATGCGGGCCAGGTTTTCCTGCAATATGTAGCCGGCAACTATTGGTGTCCCTCTCTTACTCACATGTTAGAGAAATACACCAATAGTTGCCGGCCACATATTGCAGTGAAAATATAATACAATGTTGTCCCACAGTGCAGCAGCCGTCTGCTGAGCGCGTGCGGCGCGTGCGCACTGCTGCAGCTGCCGGGCGCGAGCGAGGCGGCGCCGCGGCTGCCGGCCGGCGCTGTCGTCACGGCGCTGCTGGTGGCGCCCCCCTACTAGCAGCGTGCCAGCAAGCCTAACACCAACTCTTAACACGTTGAACGCCATAACAAATAAGCTACTTTTCCGTTCAGGCCATGGGAGACACCATGTAGTCGGCACACCGTACTCGATTTTTTGCTTGGATTCCAGTGATTTTAGAGTTGCGCCCACATGGTGACCGCACGGCGTTCAACGTTTTAAAGCAGGTTTAAACAATACTGCCTTGCTATTTCGTAACGTTTAAGTGACTGTTTAGGTCCTGCTTGCTGCTTTAAGAGTTGGTATTATAGTGCGCCTAAACGGGCCAGGTTTTTCTGCAATATGTAGCCCGCAACTATTGGTGTCCCTCTCTTACTTACATGTAAGAAAAAGACACTAATAGTTGCCGGCCACATGTTGCAGTGAAAATATGGCCCGTTTAGGAGCACCGTTAGGCCTCCAGCACCAAGCAAGCCGATTGAGGGGAGGTTTTGTCGCAGAAGGTGAGGGACAGACATGTAAAGCGCATGCTTCCGACTCCCCGCGGGGGCAGCCATGCTGCGGGTGCAAATCGGATCTAGCTTATTCGGTGCGGTAAGGACGATCTCTAGAGTACTGAAAACTGAATTGTGGGGAAGAAAATATTGTAATGGTAAAAGCCCATTAATGTCCCTACCGAGGGGCACAGGCCTTTACCCAGATACGAGTAAGATTGAGCCTTAGTATTTTTAATCTCCGAATAGGAACTGCTACTACCCTATAGTATCTAAGTTACTCTGACTGCTACATCGGTCAGGCCCCCGATTCTCGTGGTATCGAGATCATCTTCCTAGTCGAGATATAGGTTTTAATACCGCCTAAATCCGTCGAAAACGATTTCGATTCATATTAATTTCGATCGGAAACGGGTCTAGATATCTCGGTTGATCGTGAGAATAGCTTTTTCTTGTTTTTGATGGAGATTTCGGTAGGTATCTCAAAATCGATATTTCGACCATTGACATGATCTCGCTAGCGCGAGAATGGCCCCCCAGATGCGGGCCAATAATCTATTCGGTAGTGGATCAAAGTGATTTGACAGGTCGAGTGATACCCGCTTTTGCCGAAAAACACAATAGTGTTGTGCCAAAAAAATCGAGAGCATTCGTTCAGTGAATGATTGTTGTTTATTTTATTGTCGAAGTTATTTCTAAAGCCAATATGCTACAATATTATAGTTTGCCTTACTAATGTCTACTTTTTGTAAGTGTACACGAAAATGCGACATTTAAGGGAATTTCAACTATAGGTATCCCAGAAAGTTTCGATGTTCTTTGTCGAAGGTCGACCCGTGTAAATAGCCTATAACCAGTTTGCGCGTTAATTAGTGTTTTTAAGCTGCCCCGTTATCAAAACTATCAACTATTATACATAAGTATCAACTATTCATTCATCTGACTGTTTTACTCCATTCATTTAATCGATTAAAAAATACACTTCACTATGATTCAGAAGCGAGCAACATTATTTCGCTAAGTGACATTTCGACCTGCCAAATCACTTTGATCAATTAGCGAATAAGGTATGTATAGATTTAGTCCGAAATGTTATTTATTGTATTGTACCTTTATGTATCCCATAACGTTAGTTGTCGCAACTGCGAAGATAAAGAGATCTGACGGTATTTTCCCCAATAAATAATAGGTATCACTATTATTTGTGACATGATTGTATGCAAGATTCTAGAAAATGTTATGTTATGTATGAGCTAGTAGTAAATATAAATAAGGCTGCCTTACTAGCTTAAAAACAATAAAATGTCTTCAATTACTATGTATTATATTGTCTTTACTTATTAATTTTGCTATTATTGAATTTAAGTTAGTATTAAGCAGATGTTTCGTTAATTAAATAATATAAATTATTCTGTGGTTTTGATAAAACTCGAGTGTTAAAAAAACTATAATAGTAGAAACAATATTTATAATTATTTATTTCTTAAAAACACAACACACTTGCTCAGATCAAGTTTTATGCACACAGCGACACACCCGACCCTTTGTGATGGTTAGAAATCACTGGCTTTATTTAATTTTGTAATTTCTTTTTTAAAAACACTGCGTCACCCCCTTTTCCATACAGGGTGACAGAAGCACAATTGTGTCCGCGTTCAGGCAGTTTCATTACCCCATTTAATTACACTTGTACATGTTAACAGACTTAAATAAGTTTGTGGATGTTTGTGTTTGAACAGTTGGTAAGAATACAAATTGAAAATAGCACTCGTTTTTACAAAGGAGCGAGGTGAATATCGTCTTTACTTTTATTCAATGTTATGAAGATATTTCTTAGACTATAGCAGTACTTACATAGTTCAAGTTTCCTAATCACATAATAAATAATGCATTTTGAAAAATACTGAGCAATCCACAATGTTTAGAGAATTTTACTTTACTTTATTGCACAGAAAACATAATACAGACACTTAATATTAGAAAAAACATGCACAAAGGCGAGGCGAGTTTATGCTAGCCCTGTAATTTACGTCGCGTCGGTTCTAAATTCAACCGCAGAAATCGCAGAATCGACAGCTCATGCCAACAATAAAACAAACGCAAATATGTATAAAACACACCACTAATTCATGTCCATTCTAAGAAACATCTCACACATCACTCTAGTTAAACCAACCATCACATAACTCGTGAAGTAGTGCATTTAGACCACCCGTTGCACTTCGAAGAACCGCTTGAGGTAGTAGACCTGACCTACAGTCATCACGAGTAGGACGGACGCTTCGAAGACGGACCACATCACCACACGGGAGTTTGTACTCTCATTGATCGCGCGGTGGATTCTGTCGCGCACCTGCAGTCGAGAGTTACAAGCTATAAAAATTAGGCAATAATTCAGGATTGGTTTTATACATGTTTTTAAAAATGAGTGATGAAGATGGCAATGATATAATTGAAACAAGAAGTAAACTTTAGAAAAAACCGACTTCCACAAACCTTATTTGATTAGATTGAGTTTAATACAAACTGTAACCCCTTATCCCCCCCCCTTGGGGAATTAATTTTGTCAAATCCCACATCAGTGCTACCCCACGCTACTAAGGAACCCCTGTACAAAGTTTCATGGCTCTAGGTCCACCGGATTAGGCTATGCGTTGCCTGCCCGTCAGCCACGCATTGTATTTGTACCTAGTAGTATTGAGCAGATCTGGTGGCCATATGTGGTCTTCATCAGCAGATCCGCATCACAATATTATGCTTACCATGTGCATTTGCACGAGTAGTAAAGTAGTAAAGTAAAGTAAAAGTTGTTTATTTCTTATAAACTGTTAAAAACACAAAACAAGACTTCCCAGTAAGTAATAAGAATATACTTGTGTTGGGAATGACTCGCAACTTCTCTTAAGATTCTAGCGTACAGTTTGTACCTATGTAAAAGAGTTATTATGAAAAACACAAAAATCACTATAGGTCTGCCTATATTTGGAGAGTTCCCTCGATTTCTCCAGGATCCCATCATCAGATCCTGACCTGGTGTCAATGGGACCAATGGGAAGGTAAACCCTTTCAAACAAAAAAATAATTTTCCAAATCGGTCCACTCGTTTAGGCGCTATCGGGGCACATACATATAAAAATAAAAAAAAACAAACATCCGGATGAATTGTAAACCTCTTTTGGGAAGTCGGTTAAAAATAAATATAATTCAGCAACTTAAAATTGTATCGGATCTCGGTTCGCTCGCATTATGACACAAGCGGGTCAAACTAACAATAGCGAACAATAGATGTGCGAGCTAGAGTGACGAAACCAATTTCAATCCCTCTTTCTTCCCTATACTCTGGATGAAAATGTCTATAAACACGAAAATGAGCCGATACACGTATTACACAATATAAACGAATATGAATGAATGTTATTATGGCGTGCAATAAATGAATATGAATGAATGAATGAATGACAATGATGACGTAAACACTCAAAAAGTACAGGAATTCAGTTAACTGGAAGACATATCATATTATACTTTTCAGTTTTTTAATGTAAAAACCTGAGACCAATAATATTCAAAAAACTGAACCCATCTAAAGAGGAACCATTTCAAATAAATCGCTACTGAATTGAGAACCATTAACCAAGACCTACCTGCATATATTCCTGTTCATGTTTGACAGTCTTCAGTGTCGTGCCGAGCTCCTTGATCATATCCTCAAGCTTGTTGTGGTTCACCTCATCATCAGCTCCACCCTCGGGCTTGTGTGGGGCATCACCCACCTCCAGGTTGAACATTACCACCTGGAAAACAACAATATATAAAAATCTAAATATAAATAAATTATGCAAGATGAATATTCCAATTCATATTGTATTTATAAATAGCTCATTTCATGCAAGTAATAGTCAGAGAGTAATAAGAGGGTAATAATTTATATAGCATAATAATATGGGACTGTAACTCCCTGATGAAGAAAATAAAGAAGTGGGCTGTTTAATATCTACATTACATAATCTCACTTAATCCTATGTAAGAGAAAAGGAGGTGCAACCAAATCTCAAGATACCAGGGGGAAATCAGAAAATAAACAAAGACACCACACAGTATTAATGGATGTCCCCTTATCTGTTTTAAATCAGCAAATCAAATAATATCTACAAACCTTAGGAGTCATGGTGGACATTTTATTACTAAAGCAATAAGTATATCTTCCAGACACATGAGCGGAGAATGTGTACATGCCGGACGACTCCCGTTCACCTTTGTATATCACAGTTCCGTCAGGACCCGTGATTGTGACATCTATGTCCAGAAAACCTCCTTCAGCTATTTCGAATGTTAGTCCTGAAAACAAGGTAATGTCATAGTTTCTCAACATGCTCAGCATACACTAACAGCAGTTGTAGTGTGCAAATAAATAATTTGATAAAAATTACAACATTAAATAGAATTTTAAGAATTGTGACCAAAAGGGTGAATTAGCATAGGTATGTGAAGCCTTAAAGCATAAATATCATAACCATAACATGATCCGGATGGCTGGCTTTGCTATTTCACAAGCTTGTAAATTCATTATTTTGGTTATAAATCCCGTGGCTATATCACAGATGTTGACTTGGTTAAAAATCAGTTTTTAGTGCGAATTACTAATCAAGGGATTGCAAGAAAACTAACCCATCTTCGTATCGGTTTCCACATGCTCAAAAAAGCACTCTTCGGCGTGTGCATCCACCGTAATAGTGTAACTCTTTACGGAACCCAAAACACTCATAGCGACGAAGCCGGCGAGCCAAAAGATAGTACATTTGGATTCCATTTTGTGCGGATTTAGTCGAGATACAGATATAATGAAGGTTTCATTAAATATAATGATTGTTTTAGTCAGTTCTTTGTTTTTTCGCTTGGACCAGGATTTTCAATTCAATTCAATTTTTGGATTAATGGCTTCTACTGTGGATCCCTACAGTAATTCCGCCAATATCACGTGTTAAAGATGACACGAAGGGGATCACTTTGTACAGTTATCGATGTATCTTCAGAGTTGTGACTTGTTCACCTATAAAAAGACCCGGACAAACACCAATTATTAGGACAACAAAAATTTAACAATATACTTATATATATAAGTGGTTACAAAGTTATAGGTAAGGGTATTAGACACAAAAAGAAGACATACAGATATAACATAATACCTATAATAAATCAACATCTAACTACAGTTTAATTTTGTTAGAGGTTATAAATTTAGAAAGGATATGAATAAAGGAAGGATCCGAAAGAGTCAATAAGAATTTAAGATTGACGGGACGGGGGATCTTACCAGGGAGGATGTCATACAGTGAGGTTTGAAGATTAGTACATTCAAAAAACAAATGATCAGGCGTACCGTCAGCCAGGCCGCATTCACAAAGAGAGGAATCCCTTATCCTAATTTTAGCAAGAAATACTGG
This sequence comes from Argyresthia albistria, assembly GCA_963457715.1. Taxonomy (NCBI): domain Eukaryota; kingdom Metazoa; phylum Arthropoda; class Insecta; order Lepidoptera; family Argyresthiidae; genus Argyresthia; species Argyresthia albistria. The sequence continues at coordinate 31,484 of CAUOQF010000268.1, read as the reverse complement.
AGTGCAGGAGTGTCCCAGGCGAAGTCGACAGATAGTCGATGTAACGGACTTACACACATCCCTGTACTTGAAAAACCAAGGTTTTTTAGGTATTGACGGCTGAATTTCACCATAATGCCTACCTTTTAAGGATCTAGATGACTGCCATGAAGAGTCCCAAGATTTTTCCAGACGAGTCTTAGCCGTAGAAACTAGGTCTTGGGTATGAATTTTGTAGTGTGATAAGTCACCAGTCTCTACAGCTTCCTTCGCACAAGAGTCAACCATTTCATTACCCGAAATACCAATGTGAGCTGGAATCCAAGCAAGAATAATGTTGATGCCCCGAGAATGACATCTGAACAAAGCATGCCGAATGTTTAATATAAGAGGAGACTTTAGTTTTGATTTGAATGGGTTAGCAGAAATTGCGTAAAGAGAGCTTAAGGAGTCTGACAAAATCAAAGTGTTATCCAAAGAATGGGATTCAACATACGAAATGGCTTCAAATATTGCCGTCGCCTCCCCGGAAAAAACGGAGGAACCCGGAGGTAGTTTGAAATTTAAAATAATTTTGAATTTAGGAATCCACACGGCTGATCCAACATTCCCGGAAGAGGAAAGCTTGGATGCATCCGTGAATATGGGCAGCCACCCTGGCCATTTTTCTGTTATTATTCTATTAAATTGCCTATTGGGTTCAATTGAGTCTTTTTGTATACCAAAATCTAATAAGATTTGAGGATTAAAAATAAGACAATGATATGGGAAGGAAAAGAGTGGAAAAGTATCAAAATGGAATATGGGGTGACGGATACGGAAAAAAATTATGAAACTTCGAACTAAACAAGGAAGATCCTTCAGGGATCTGTAACCTTGAGCCGTAGTGATCTGAAAGAGTCTTTCGAGTTTAGAGAGTAAGGGGTGAGAAGAAACCTGAACAAGCTTTAAAAAAAATCGATCACATAAATATTGATTGCGGAGATAAAGCGGGGGATCGACACATTCAACCTGGAGAGCATTAGTTGGGGATGATTTCATTGTTCCTGAAATTATTCTCAGACATTTAGCTTGGATTCTGGAAATTTTGACGGTGGCAGCTTTGTTACAAGGGTCCAAAAGGAAACCGCCATAATCAAAGTGGCTACGGATAATCGCGTTGTAGATTAATTTTTGAGAGTAAGGGTGAGCCCCCCACCATACTCCTGATAAGGAGCGAAGAACGTTAATACCCTTCTCACATTTTTGGGCAACATACGTCAAGTGAGGGACCCCAGTCAGTCTGGAGTCGAGAATCACTCCTAGAAACTTGACTTTATTATCAGTAGGGATAAGTTCGTCCTCAATGAGGAGATCAATATCGGGAATGGATCGTTTTTTGGTGAAAATAACTGAGGAACTCTTGGAGGCCGAAAGAGATAACCCGTGAGCGACGAGCCAATCATTTAGATATGTTAGCGCCGAGTTGAGGCGGGATTCTGCAACTGAGCAAGAGTCTACAGAAATATAGAGGGCTAAATCGTCAGCGTATTGTAGAATATTACAGAAAGGGGTAACACATCTTTCAAGATCATACGTGTATAAATTGTATAGGAGTGGGCTCATGACAGATCCCTGGGGGAGACCTTTCCATACAGTACGACTAGTAGGTGGGCAGTTAGCAATTTTGATGGATATAGATCTCTCCATGAGAAGATTGCATATAAATCGAGTCAACTTCTCAGGAATACTCAGATTTTGCATTGTTTGCCTGAGAACTGAGAGTATGACATTATCATATGCAGAGGCTATGTCAAGGAATACTGCCACCAGGTACTGTTTCTTCTTAAATGCAAGGTGAATATCAGTAACAATGATGCTTAGGCTATCCATAGTGCTCATACCCTTACGAAAACCAAACTGAGATTTAGCTAAGATGTTATTATGCTCTAGGAACCACTCAAGTCTAGTTTTTAATAGATGTTCCATAATTTTACATAGGACAGAAGAGAGAGCAATAGGTCTACGGGAGTTAGGGTCAGAGGGGTTCTTGCCAGGTTTGAGGATTGGGATTATGATTTGTTTGCTCCAAGTAGTTGGGGAGGACCCATAGTCAAAGAAGAAGTTTATTAATTCCAAATATTTAAATTTACATTTTAAGTTAGATTTAGTTAAGAAAGAGTAAGGAATCCCATCGACTCCAGGGGAAGAGTCGACAAGGCCTTCCAGTGCGCATTCCAATTCGCGCATAGAGAACGGGGCGTCCATATTCCCAGATGCAGAAATAAAGGAGGGGGGAGACGGGAGATCATCAGAATAAGGGGAGAATGGCGGAGAAAGTCTGTCGGCGAAAGCGTCTAGCCAAACTGAAGGATCATTGGAAGACACATTCTCTATATTCATAGAGCATCTAAATCTACGGATGTTTCTCCAGACTACTGAAGGGCGAGCGCGAGGAGAGAGACCTTCACAAAACAATTTCCAACCCGCTGATTTTTTCCGATTTATTGTTCTTTTAGCTCGAGCGGCTAAGTGCTTATATTTAATAAAATTATCCATCGACATGTCAGAAATGTATAGTGTTTCAGCTGCGTTTCTCTCCTCAATCACCAACGTACACTCTGAATCCCACCATGGGGGTGAGACTCTATGTTTCCCTGGCTTCTTTATAGGAATGTATGAATTTGCAGATGACAAGATGGCATCCACAAAGTTTTCATACAGTAATAGGAAATTATTAGAAGTGCATTGAGGAATTGAATCCATTTTAACATCTAACGAGGAGGAGAAGTCATCCCAGTTAGCTTTAGACAACCTGTATCGAACTAGGGGGTGGGGGTCAATGGGGGTATAAGACTGGGAAGGAAGAGATATAAGGATAGGAAAATGGTCACTCCCAAAAGTACTTGAGAGTCTTTTCCAGAGACATGAAGAAGAAAGAGAGGGGGAAGTGATAGTAAGATCAACAGCAGACTTGGGGTTCTGATGGGGATGAACTCTACGGGTAGGAGAACCATCATTAATTATACAGAGATTTAAGTTATCCAGAAGGTCAAGAAGAAGATGAGAGAAGGGGTCACACTTATAGGAACCCCAAGAGATATGGTGGGAGTTGAAGTCTCCCATGACTATAACAGGGGGAGTAAGAGAGGAAATTATAGATAGCAAAGAGGGAATAATTGAAGCTGTAGGGGATGCTATATACAAGGACAGGAAAGACATACCAAGAGCTCTAAGAGCTATGGCATTTATCTCCTGGCCATGGGGAGGGAGGGGAATTTGGGTAAAAGTAAGGGAACGCTTTACTAATAAAGCGGTCCCTGCATAACCATCGTCTCTGTCCTCCCGAAGGCACGAGTAACCAGGAACCCGAAAACGTGAGCCTGGAAGTAACCATGTCTCCGAGACGGCAGCAACAATGGGTTTATATTGTTGAATCAAGTTAAGAAGTTCTGGTTTTTTAGCCTTGATGCTTTGAGTGTTCCACTGAAGTATTTGGGGGAACATTGTTAAGGATATTGGAAATTTGTAATAACTGTTGAGCAACGTTGGTCGGTACTGAATCACTAAATTTAGATATTATATTCACAATGAGGGACAAAAGGGTTTCAATGAGGTTGTCGTTTGGGGATATAGATTGTGATGATTGAGATAGGCAGAACCCATTAGGCACTGAAGATTTTGGATCTGCAATCAGCATATTATGGGCTGATCTGTCATAACCTATAAGTGGAGGAGGTCTGGACCTTTGGGAGTACACAGTTTTTTTATGGGATGTTGAGGTTGTAGGTGCTGGAGTTGGGACTGATGGGGTTTTGAGCATTTCTGCGTAAGATCTTCCAGATGAAGGAATCTTGAAAGAGGCTTCTCCATATGAGATGTTCTCTTGGGTCATCATCATTTTTATAGATTTTTGTCTGCCCTGTTCAGGACAGATTTTGTCGGTGGCAACATGGTTGCCTGAACAGAAAATGCATGTTGGGTCAATAGTCAATTCGGTACATTCTTCACCTAGATGGGACTGAGTGCATCGGAAGCAGCGGGGTTTAGAGCGGCATTGAGCCTTGACATGGCCAAAGCGAAGGCATTGATGGCATTGAATGGTAGGCAATTGGTATGTTTCTACTAGCAGGGATGTGTGGTAAGAGAAGATTCTCTCCGGCAAGACTTGGCCCCTAAAGGTTAACACAACAGACTGAGTAGGAACCCAAGAAGCAACATGATCCTGCCACTGCTTGCGGTTCAATCTGCGTGCCTTCAGGATCTCCCCGCATCCCGCCGGAAGATCAACCGACTCCACAAACTCATCCATCGGCATGTCCACAGGGACACCCCTAACAAACCCCATTCGGGAAACTGCATAGGTTGGGATATATGCCTTGTATTTTTTTTGTTTCAATAATGAGTTGCTAAGGAAGTTGTTAGCGTCTTGTTGGTTACGGAATGTCACAGACATTTTATTCCTTCCTGTTTTTTTAATTCCATCCTTTTTTATGTTTTTTATATTTAGTTGGAATAGAAGTTGCCCGAATTTCAACGGGTTGAAAGAAATAGCTGCATTGTCAGCTTCCCTTTCAACCAAAACTACAAATGGGCCAATGTCTTCCTCACTGTATGTCCTAACAAGATCCCCCGTCAGGCTGGGATGAGTGTAAGTCACCACCATGGATGCCGATTGAACTCCCGGATCTGTTACAGTTTTTTTAACCAAAGTGTTCCTTTCAATTTCTTTATCCGCCCCGGGATAGGTCCTTTTTCTACTCTCATTTGGGATCTGGGGAGTGTTATCAGGAAATAAAGTCAAATCCATGCGATCATTATCCTCCACAGGATCCCTGGGCTCATTCGTCCCGCCAGGGTCCGCCGGTGGGGAACACCCATCACCCTCCATGTCCGAGGACATGGAGGGATCTAAACACACCAATACTACTCACCTGGTTAAATAATACAACCACCACCAGATAAACACAATCTCCACTCAAGGGGAGCCAATGATTAGGCAAAAATTTGGAAAAAATCCCTCTGACACGTGTGATAACCAACAGACGCGAAAGCGCGACCAGGATTTTCTGGAGCCACGTATGAGTATGAATGACAGAATTGACAGACAGCCGTCCTTAGGCGTTGGTTGACAGATTTGACAGGTGAGGTGGCAGTTGGGTTGGGTCTGTCACTCTCCTACTGGCCCTACTGCATTATACTCTGTGGCTGGCTATAGTGGACTTCCGTCCGACACAGCCAGCCAGCTCACACCAGTTCACACCACAATACATGCGAGCCTGCTTTAGTTATTGTTCTGAGTGCGAGTCTGTGCGAGCCCACGATTGACGACGTCGTCGAAATGAATTAATGTCTTTACGTCGCGCGGTCGCAACGGCGCTCCGCGATCAGACCAACTGAAGCGGTCGCCGTGATAGAAATCGGTCGGTCGGACGGACGGATCACATCATCATCATCAATGATGGCAACATTCACAGACTACTGCGTGTTTTATTTATTGCCATATTTGGATTGTCTATCAAAATACGCAATAGTGCTCTAATATGTCACTTATGTTGCCATTATTTATTTTCTAGACTTTCTTGCCAACCTGTAGCTGTAGGTCCCGCCCGGCTACTATCACTACTTGGTAGTATGTATGAATGTATGTCGTAGTCTTTAACTGGTTCGCCGACACATCTTATATAATAATAGTTCGCCATTGTTCCGTCGTTCGAGCGGTGTGCTTCTAGTCTAGAGTGAAGGGGTTAAACCCCTCCACCAACCTGCACTGAGCCAGCGTGGTGGAGAATGGCTCAATCTGACTCGTATCCGGGTAAAGGCCTGTGGCCCTCGGTGGGGACATTAATGGGCTACATTTACTTATTTATTAAGTCAATATCGCCTGTCATTTCTTGTATAGCAATCGACACGAGATGAAGAGAAGATATTTTCGTAATAAATTCAATACATGTTTATGTACTTACTACTACTACCTAAAAATAATTATAAAGCTTAGACTTTTTTTATTTTTTTGCTTGTTAGTTTAGTTTTTATACAATTAACTTACTACTAAAAACAATTAAATTAAATAAAAAATATCCTTTAAGGTCACCGCCGCCGCGCCGCCGTCGAGTGGCAGGGTGCCCAACATGCTGGCACCATTACCTCGCTGTATCGCTAGGCTAATTCGCTGAGCGAGGTAGGTGCCAGCTCTAGAATCACCTGACGCTTCGACGAGTCTCTTTGCAACCTCCTTAAAGAGTCGCCGAGCGTCGGTCTCCCACGGCCCGAGGGTCTCTACGCCAAACGGCACAAATATGTAGCCCTCCCCAAGGGCGGCATATTTGCGCCGTTTCAAACCCTCTGCAGAGTCCGCCGCGGCACCGGCCCTGGAAGAAGTCGCTGGTAAATGGGATGGCGCTAGTTTGACATACTAGCGCTATCCCATTTACCAGGGACTTCTTCCAGGGCCGGTGCCGCGGCGGACTCCCATACGTTGCATCCCATACCAACGACTTCCCATGCTGCCACGGAATGAGTGTCATTCCGTCGGACCTCTTACCGTCGTCGCGGGCTATGCCTGGCGGTTCTAATACAGACGGTACGCCCGCGCTAGAAAAAGAAGAAAAAAGGAAAAATATTTGATTTGGCATTAAAATTAGGGGAAGTTTTGCTTTCATCCCTTACAATAGAGATTTCAGACGTCTTGGTGTCACCAGCAGCACCCTATGGGGGTGTCTTACTGCTAGACAGAGGGTCCAGTTTTGCTGGACATGGAGAGCAGAGAGATTGTTATTCCAATAAAATAAGCAGGTACCTAGGTACTAGAATATCAAACATAAACACTCATACATATCTTTTCAAAACTGGCTTATTTAAATCATTTAATCGTAAATCAATAACAATAAAAAAAAAACGCGTGTAGCACCGTACACGTGTTAGAAGTAAAACTTCTGTAGCTAGATCATTAAGTGGTACCTATACTATACACCTATACCTACCTATACTAAAAGAGATTTAAATTTCCAATTTTGAGATCCAATCTCTGCTTCAAGTTACTTTTAAGTTTCAGACGTCCGATTATTTGAAATTATTTTATACTTGTACTTATTTTTAATAATACGTCATGTCATTTATTTCCCACCATTCCTTATCTACAATTTGTCGCGCTCGTGGTGATATACTTAACTCATTCAATAGTGTCACTCACTACTATTTGCATCTCGCTCAGATTATATACCATCTGACGTCACGTCTTTAAGCCGTCTCGCTCAAATGTATGCATTGCTTTGCTTGTTTTAGAAATCCATATCGACCCGTGTGACATTGATGAAACTCTTTTCTTACAAACTGTATGGATCGCATCGCACAGCTGTCAAACATAAGTTCCGGTTCCAACAAAGAGGTTGAACGAAGTAGTTTTTGGTCACGTCACTGGTTTTGTTTGCCAGTGTTTGCCCCTCGTTTGCCCCAGCCAGCGGCGGCGGCGCCATCTTGGCCATACCGGAAATCAAGAACTCGTGGAAGAATGCTTAAAATAATTTTTATTTGTTAACGTTTCATCAGGTTTTTCTCTCACTAATTAACATTCTTTATTGTACGAATGTATTATTATCTTATCTGATTAGTTAAAAACCGTATTGAAAATAGTTGCGGTTTTAAAAGTCTTCAGCCGACCCTGACGTCACCGATTCCAATTTCCGTTACATTTCTTAGCCACTCGTGATAGCACCCGGCTAGTAGCAAGTGAAAAGCAAATATATGAATAACCCACAGTTGAGAGGTTAAATAAATTTTACCCCCGTGCCCCAAGAAGTTTTACTTCAAAAATACATAAGTAAGTACACCTAATTAAAATCATTCAGCCATGCTTAGTGAATAACAATACATTCCATAATTCTAAACATAGGAAATAAAAACCAATCACAGTCTGTACATAGCACAAAGCCTTTAGGCTAGTGTTGTCCTACATCCGCTAATCGATATCGAGTTTTCTGAATGCACCAACTGGGCCATAGATGTCGCTGTCTGCAGTTTTCGTAGGTGCGGCGACGTTGCCTAGTTCGTGGAGGCCTCGTAAATGCTCTCGCACTTGGTCGGCTCTATGTCGCCATTTTCGCGCCAAAACATCAATAGATTCCTCCTCACCACCCCACTCGCATGGAAGAACTCGCTTAGGGATGTGCTCCTGCAGTTCATCCACTGTTGTATGCAGATAAAACTGAAATATATTGTAAAATATGTATAAATACAAATAAATGTTTGCCAAACTCAAGGTTTACCAGCGAGCAATGGAGCGGCAGCATCCTAAGTGTTCGTAGGACGGACCACATTAGGAACACCACACTGCGCTCCATAACTGGTATCGCTGATGTGGGTGCACAGACCGCTAAGCTAAAGTGGAACTGGGCCGGCTACGTAAGTCGCATGCACCCAGACAGATGGGCGAAAATCGCCACTGACTGGGTGCCACAGGACGGTTACCGGTGTAGGGGCAGGCCTAAACGGAGATGGCGAGACGACCTCGACAAGTTTTTGCCGGGATGGCCGGAGGTGGCACAGACCAGGGAAGTGTGGACGAAAAAGGGGGAGGCCTTTGCCCAGCAGTGGGACACTTTAATGGCTAAATACAAGTTGCAGGCGACCGATTGCATCGTGCCCTTTACTGGTAAAAGGCGTGTTATTTATGGTAGAATTACCTGAACGATTGAGATAACCGAATTATATCGTTGGTATGTAGGTAAACCAATATTTTGTCGTCATAAAAACTAATCGCATGACTCGGCTACTTATTTCCTCAAGAAAACACGTAATGATTGAAAAGTGATGACGATTATAAAGATCAATTGAAAATTGCATTATGTTGAGTCATCTTTTGCGTGGTATCGACTCAGGAAGGCTGTTGGGTTGTAGGCAAGCCTGTTGTTGTGGGTCAATGTCACAATTCAGTCACACCAAGTTTGATGTTCAACGGGGTAAAAACCCAGGGTCCTTACTATAGTTAGTTAAAGAGAGTTGAGAGTGGCCAAATATAGCAATAAATTGGTCAGTCACGCACGCACGACTCGTGTCATCGTCTCATCCACCGTCACGTCACGCGTCAATTGCACGTCATCAGATACTTGTGTACCTACTTAACTATTCGCAAGCAAATGTTATCGTACGAGCTGGAGTGACTCTGGTAGACTCTCTCTGCAGATCAGTAAATTTCATATGGCTCCATACTTATCTAGCTAAATATCTATACCTATGATACCTTCTATAGTGTAGTTTATGCAGTAAAATGCATGTAAGCAAGCAAATACCTACTGTGCTTAGACATAGTCCCGGCACTCCATGAAACTAAGACCTCTAAGTGTCGACTAACATTCCAAGACGAATATTATTGGATTGGCGTTTACTCCGTTTTACTGCACACAATCTGATAGCAATTACTTACTACTTACCCTTCGCTTGACTTTCTCATTCATGCACGCCCTCACGATCTGCAGCGAGGAGGCGAAGAAGGCTGGGGTGCCGACTATGTGGTTCCTCTTCAGCCGCTGAGGGTAGGCTGCGTGCGCCAGGTGGATACCACGACGGATGGGGGTGATGGCCGAAGCTACCCGGGATACGATAGAGCCCCGGACAGCTGAAATCTAAGAAAAACGAAGGTAGTTATACTACACATACAAATGTGAATCAAGTGCTGAAAATTTCAGTAAGACAGTCACGAAGACGAATTATCTGTGGGCAATAATGAAATTATGAATTATGAAGACTTGAAGAGTCATCTTTACTACTGCATTAGAATTTGTTTTCGTACAAAATGTTGAGGTGAAAATAGTTTTTGCCTCAAACGTCTAATGATAAGTTTTTAAAACTAGGTCTTTCGATCTTATTGTTTACAGTGGGACGAGAATATTTTGTGTTGCCAACTGTACGTGCTGTGCTTTTGCTTACTAAATTGACCTTCTATAATTAGGTAATTCAAAATAGTACATTGTTACTTATTTCCTTTTTTTTTTCGAAACGGTAAGGAAATGTAATAAAACTTTAGTTTTTTGTATGTGACCATTTATTGTTGTGACGATGTCGATCTTTATCGGTTATTCGCCTTGCGTTGTAGCATCGACCACGCGTTTCAGAAACTGTTTCTAGATTTTTTCCACTTCCAGTTCACAATCTAGCTAGTCAGTCATGTTAAAAAAACACTGCACCAACCCACGCCACCCCTCTACTACAATCAACTGCATTTTTTTGTTACTGTGTTTTAGGCATGATCGAATCGAATCCCAGGAAATTATGTCTAGATCTGGGTGCACGGCAGTGCACCACCAAGTCGAGCAAGCACAGCCGTACCATCCTTTTCTCGAAGCAATTCAGGCCATATTCGACCCCCCTAAAACTTCGTTGTGGATAAAACAAGAAGCCTGATTTTTCTGTTACTAATTAGGCCTTATATCAACACGATATATTAAATTTTTTATTCAATTTGAACCAGTAGTTTAAGAATTGTAACATGTCAAAGTTTCCTCATTTTGTCACTGACTGACTGACCGATCATCAAAACTCCCAGGCACTTCTAGCAGACATAGAACCTTCAAATTTGGGATATAAATAGTAATTAGTATTCTTATCAAGGGAAAACTTAAACATTTCAAGCTTATGTTATAGTTTTCCAGAAAACCCATCTGCATCAATAACTTTGTAATCTTATATAAAATGTATAGGATTACAAAGTTACATTTGCAGTTTATGAATCATTGAATGCCCCTAGGAAAATATGCCTTTACAAACAAGATTCTATAAACATATTATGTAATACATACATAATATCACGCCTGTTTCCTAGAAGAGGGATACGTACATCCACCAGGGACCACCACTTACCACGGTCCAGGCATACATCCCTCGTTTCCTTTGGTTACCATTATGCTTAAATTATATATTACTAGCTGACCCGGCAAACGCTGTTTTGCCATATAAATAATTATAACACTTAGGGGTATGAAAAATAGATGTTAGCCGATTCTCAGACTACGAAGACAAACACTGTGACACGAGAATTTTATATACAGGGTGTAACAAAAAGGGTTTAACTCCCGAATGTATGTGGTTACTATGGGACCAACTTCATCAGAGCAACTTGATTTTTCACTTCTCCATATAAATCAGCCGAGCGCCCAGACCGAAATGTATGGGGAAGTGAAAAATCAAGTTGCTCTAATCAAGTTGGTCCCATAGTAAAAGTTGCTCAGAATGATGTCCCAAACCACATACATCCGGGAGTTAAACCCTTTTTGTTACACCCTGTATATATGTATGATGTACATTCCCGACAAAATGCTTCAAATATAATAAAACTATTCAATCAATAGAACAAATTGCGTTCTAATGCGACGGGAGTGGTAGCAGATTAATCCAATTGCTCGATAGATGGCGCTGCCTGTATTTTATTTAACTCACGCTATGGTTTGAAACCGTCGCGGAGTTGCTCGCCAGCGATTTCAACTAGTTGTTGATAATTTTTGTATCTGCATTAATTATTATATTTACTAACTATTTGGATTTGTTCATCTAGCACATTTGCCAGAACTAGTAGTCGCAATGGATTCGGAAATAGTGTATGTGAATGACCAACCATGCCCACACCGGATTGTACGGATACCTGGCGATGGGTCGTGTTTGTTTCATTCTTTGTCATTCTCTATGTATGAGAATATTGAGTCGTCGTATGAGATTAGACTTGCTATAGTCGAGTATGTGGTAGCACATTGGGAAGAGTTCCAAGTTTATACTTGTGACGAGCACGGAGACCCCTACATTAACGCTATGTTTTTTATTGTTATTGTAAAAGTACCAAAGGTACCAAATTTTAAAAAGTAGAACTTTACAAAAAGAAGTGAGATCCCATCAAAAACATCCTGTAAAAAATACCAAGTCTCGCAGCTCTGTGATTCTACCGTAAAAAGTTGTGAGATCCATGTTATACCAAGTCGGTTAACTGATTTAGTCCCTACTTAAGGGGCCTTCTGTCTTAAGTTAATACGTAAGATATTTTCATATCTATATTCAAATCTTTTACTTTTTAAATAAAAATATCGACTTGGCCATCGCATGAAGGCACAATGTATCTTCGAAATCATATCTACATTATATTAGGTTGTTTAGAGTATAATTGCGTTCTACACGATTAAAACTTGGTTCCAAAACTAATATATGTATACCTTTAACAAGCGGCAACAATAGAAAATGGAAGACTAGTGCAACAAAATTACTAATGCTCTAGTTATTTTCAGTCCATTAAATTCCAGTACCTTTCACTTCTTTATGCATTCGGAAGGAATTTGATGAAAAACCAGGTTTCTGGCTCTTAGTTCTGTGTGATAGATAACGTATTTGTATATATTTATTACACGATACATGACAGGACATAAAAACAGAAATAACATGTACCAAGGTCAGCTTATCTCTAAATAGAGATTTCTTCCAGCAGACCCTGGTTGTAAAGGACTAAACAAACTAAGCATGCGATGGCCAAGTCGATATTTTTATTTAAAAAGTAAAAGATTTGAATATAGATATGAAAATATCTTACGTATTAACTTAAGACAGAAGGCCCCTTAAGTAGGGACTAAATCAGTTAACCGACTTGGTATAACATGGATCTCACAACTTTTTACGGTAGAATCACAGAGCTGCGAGACTTGGTATTTTTTACAGGATGTTTTTGATGGGATAAGATATATTTATGGTAGGTATGCAGGCACCTGATTCAATGCATGACATAACAAAGACATGCCAAGTCCAAAATAATAAATATGCCGCATAAATAGATATGGCTGAATAACTTGTGCTTACATACTTGGTCAATGTGCAAAGATGGCTAGATGGCTGCTTATACCAGTGCAACCAGTATTTAAATTGGTGTACTTAGCTTCCACGCAACTTGCAGTGTACGTAAACAATTTAAGTACTTACACTTTATTTTGCTAACATGCTAGGAAATCTTATTACTGTAAAGATCTTGAACCTCAATCCAACAGGATTATTAATCCTTGAATTCGATGTACCTACCCTACTACCCTACCTACCCTATTTTTGACATGATAACGTCTTATAAATCGATGAACGCCAGGAGCATGTTCAAAAAAGTGTCACGTTCCGCCATCGGCACCGACTACGCCGCAATACATAGCTATTTTTGTAGCTAGGAGTAACAAGGCAGGTGGCCGAGTCGTATTAGTCAAGCAAGACTCAACAGCGAGGAGGGTCCTGAGTTCAAACCCACAGCGGCTTTTTTTGTGTTTTTTATTGTGTTCACATTTTAGTAGTACTTACTTAAGTTGAGGTTGCACAAAATTCCTCGAGGTTTTAATTTCGCTTCCTAAGACGTTATCACGTAAAATTATCGTAAACCGACTTTACAGACAACCAATTTTTGAAGTAAAACTTCTTGGGGCACGGGGGTAAAATTTATTTAACCTCTCAACTGTGGGTTATTCATATATTTGCTTTTCAAATGCTACTAGCCGGGTGCTATCACGAGTGGCTAAGAAATGTAACGGAAATTGGAATCGGTGACGTCAGGGTCGGCTGAAGACTTTTAAAACCGCAACTATTTTCAATACGGTTTTTAACTAATCAGATAAGATAATAATACATTCGTACATTAAATAATGTTAATTAGTGAGAGAAAAACCTGATGAAACGTTAACAAATAAAAATTATTTTAAGCATTCTTCCACGAGTTCTTGATTTCCGGTATGGCCAAGATGGCGCTCACTCTCTTTCGCTAGATGGCGTTAGTAGCCTAATATCTAGCATGACTCAAACTACTTCGTTCAACCTCTTTGTTGGAACCGGAACTTATGTTTGACAGCTGTGCGATGCGATCCATACAGTTTGTAAGAAAAGAGTTTCATCAATGTCACACGGGTCGATATGGATTTTTGATTTCTAAAACAAGCAAAGCAATGCATACATTTGAGCGAGACGGCTTAAAGACGTGACGTCAGATGGTATATAATCTGAGCGAGATGCAAATAGTAGTGACGTAGTGACACTATTGAATGAGTTAAGTATATCACCACGAGCGCGACAAATTGTAGATAAGGAATGGTGGGAAATAAATGACATGACGTATTATAATTGAAACAAAAAGTAAACTTTAGAAAAAACCGACTTCCACAAACCCTATTTGATTAGATTGAGTTTAATACAAACTGTTACCCCTTATCCACCCCCCCCCCCTTGGGGACTTAATTTTGTCAAATCCCATCTCATTGCTACCCCACGCTACTAAGGAACCTCTGTACAAAGTTTCATGACTCTAGGTCCACCGGTTTAGGCTATGCGTTGCCAGCCCATCAGCCACGCATTGTATTTGTACCTAGTATTGAGCAGTTCTGGTGGCCATATGTGGTCTTCATCAGCAGTTCCGCATCATAATATTATGCTTACCATGTGCATTTGCACGAGTTATTATGAAAAACACAAAAATCACTATAAGTCTGCCTATAATATTTGAAGAGTTCCCTCGATTTCTCCAGGATCCCATCATCAGATCCTGACCTGGTGTCAATGGGACCAATGGGAAGGTAAACCCTTTCAAACAAAAAAATAATTTTCCAAATCGGTTCATCCGTCTAGGCGCTATCGGGGAACATACATAAAAAAAAAAATAAAAAAAAAAACAAATATCCGGACGAATTGTAAACCTCCTCCTTTGGGAAGTCGGTTAAAAAGTAAGTACAAGTATAAAATAATTTCAAATAATCGGACGTCTCAAACTTAAAAGTAACTTGAAGCAGAGATTGGATCTCAAAATTGGAAATTTAAATCTCTTTTTGACCGAGCGAGCGAAGCGAGCGAAGCGTCTCCGTTTCAGGTTTGGGCAAAAATGCTTTCGTATGTCTGTCCGGTTGTTCTCCTCTACAGGTCGCATTTATGGAACCGATTCTCGTGAAATTTTGTGAGCAGGTTGGAAAAATAAATATAATTTTTTTGTCGAGCCAGTTTTTGGATTTTTTTTAAAATGGCGGATATATGGGGTTTTAAAATGTAAACAAAATCGCTACAACCCAAACGGCTCCATGGATATTAACGAATGAGGTGTCGTTGGATTCGTTAAGACCATGAGAGTGAAACAGACTATATAATTTTAGTAAAAGGTCAATAGGTTGTATTGTAGATCGCAAAATGCAGTTTACAAAGTTATTGGTGCGGCTACTTTCATACTGCATGTACGTAACCAGGTATATTCATAAGTTTGTATGTGTTATTTGGAAGAAAATTATTTGGGTTATTTTTTTTGACCGAGCGAGCGAAGCGTCTCCGTTTCAGGATTGGGCAAAAATGCTTTCGTATGTTTTTTTTTCTGTTCTCCTCTACAGGGCGCATTTCTCAACCGATTCTCGTGAAATTTTGTGTTAGCAGTTCACCTTTCCCACCGACGACATACTCGCGAGGTCTACAGCTCACAGAGCCACTAGTAGTATAGGTAGGTATAGGTGTATAGTATAGGTACCACTTAATGATCTAGCTACAGAAGTTTTACTTCTAACACGTGTACGGTGCTACACGCGATTTTTTTTTTTATCATTTCACTCTCTTGCTGAAAAATTTGAAAATTTCCAGGTTGGCTCCGGCAATCGATAAAAGACCAGAACTATCGATAATACCATAACATCACATCATGGTAATAGAAGAGTATAGTGTAGTGTGGTGCGTGCGTGATATACCTATCGATAGTTTCTAATCTAACCTATCGAAACTGGCAGTCAATTATAATCTTTAGTTAGCGATACAGCATTCTACTCTATTAATCCCCGAAAGACAAAATGAATAAAATTAAACATTTAAACATAAACATTTACATACAACATACATTGCTTCTGGCCCCACACTAGGATACCCTGTGTCGTGGGAACCAGAAACAGCAACATCAGAAACATGTAAACACCCAAGACAAGGCGGCTTTTTTTTGTTCCCAGCCGGGATTCGAAACCGGGACCTCGCATGGTAGGCAGATGCACAACCGCTACGCCACAGAGGTCGTCAAAAAATTTCACCTTGCATAAATTGTAGTTGTTGCTAACTCTATCACAATGTCATGAACTTGAGTTATGAAGAGATGGTGCAAAACTGCAAACACAAAAGACGATGTCAACGCGATATTTTTCCCTTCTTTGTTTATTTGTAATCTGCTCAAACCTAATTACTTACAATATTACTGCCGTATTTTCGCTGGTAGCTGTCAGTTGTACGATCGTAGTCCTTAGAATTATGACGCGCAAAATAATTAAGCACAAGTACAAATTGCAGATGATTTAACTGGACAAGATCAATAATCTTGAATAGGTAGGTATATGTATATTTCTATCTAGAAAATTGTGCGGCATCTAGCTAATGCATAAAGGCCGTAGTCATGGTTTATTCGATGCTTACGATGTCAGCACGTCATAAAAACAGTTACAATCGCGAACAAGATGTTTAAATAGCTTTGAAATTGAATACTAATTAGGTTAGCAATTATAAATTGCAACAATTCCTAGGTTGTATATCTACGGAAAATTATCTTCAATGTAGATTATACAGACCTGCCTATAGATATATGCGTTTTGTTAGAGCTAACGTGACTTCCGATAGGTACTTTCTATCGGGGTTGGATCTTATCTATCTAGCTAACTGCCCATGTCGACTCACACCATCTCACATGAAGGGTTCCGTACTAAGATCGAGGAAGGAGAGGTCTAGCGTGTCGGGCCGTTGAAAATATTTGTATGTCGCAGATTACGAAGAGAAAGACGGGATAAATTGACAGACATACAGCGGAGTCTTACTTAGCAATACAGTTCAATTGGCTGGAATGTAAACTTTAAAGTTATCGATAAGAAACTGATCAGTGACGCGACTTAGCGCGTGATGTTGTTGTGATTCATTTCAGTACCGGCTCAGTTTCTTTCCAGTACTAGCAGTTCCTTGTACATATACCTATGCTACAGCTTAGCGACTATGAGCCAGCGTGGTGGAGTAGGTATTATGGCTCTATCTTACTCGTATCCGGGTGAAGACCCGTGCCCCTGGGGACATTAATGGGCTACATTCATTTACATTTAAGTACAAGCCACTAACCTCCCACACAAACACGTCACCGGCGATGTCGCTCTCGTCGCGCATGCGCACGTCGCTCAGCAGCAGCACCGCGCGCACCGCCGCCGCGACGTCCGCGCTCGTCTCGGGGTAGCCCGGCCGCACGCGGAACACCGTCACGCGCAGGCACTCATCGGTCAGGCACGGGAGGGGCACGATGTCGCTGCGGGTCCATGAGGTTGGCATTTGAGATTGGAAATATCTTTGTTGTACATAACAAGGACGGCTTTAATAAGAGGCCTTTGCCCAGGTCAATGTGGGCCGAAACGAAACTGACAATGATGAAGATGATTTGCTAATTACTACGCTAGGCCTAAGTTACGTCATTCTTCCACTTAGCTTCATACTCACCCTAATCAATCTCCCAGACAAATACTGCGGGGGCCGGGGTCTAACCAATGTTGCAATTGCAGCCATCGTCACGTCAGTAACTAAGTAGCTAGTTGCTAAAGCATCGCCTGTTTCCATTTCCTCGCCCATCAAGACTTACATGAACTTGCAGACGTCATTCAGCGGGGGTTCGTTCAGCGAGCGATGCTCGAATAGGTCGCGGTACCGAGAGCGAGCGAGGCAGAAGGCTTCCAGCTTTGTGCGCGCGCGTTCCATATCTAGACGACAGCCTCGCACGAATAACTCCAGGAATGATGACTCTATGGAGAAATAAAATACGACTTCACTATTATGTTTATCAACCCATTTCGTCTATATCCAGTAGATATTTAATTTGAGATATTGTTATTTCATCGATACATTAGAGCGAAATAGGGACCATAATCTAGCATCCCTAAAATCCCTATCTACTCCAATTAAGGTAAGGCATATCACAGACTCTATAGGGATAACTGGCATAGTGCTTGACTTACATCGGACTGGGAGCTGTATTTCTCAATCGCTCTTTTGCAAACAAGCGCTCTTTTCTACTGATTTTCGTTCGCCATATTCAAAATTTCGCATTTTTTAGTCATTCGCCCTGCAACGAGTGGTCAGGACCACTCGTTGCGTACGCCCCAGCGGCCCCAGTCCAATAATAGAATAGACGTCAACAGTCAAATGCGAAGGAAGGAACACCGAAGACGAAATGCAGAAAATCGACGTCATGCGATATACAAAGTCGAACGTGATATACTTCGTATGCGATATAACTATATCACACGAGCGAATAAAAAATAGAGCTGGGTATTTTGCAGATACCTACCTAGTTTATGGATAGGCTGGCGGTTTTAAAATGAAAGTTTATTAGACCAGAGCCAGACCAGCCAGGCAAGATTTTTCTAACACTGCCCACGAAGGGTCGACTCGCACACACATTCCACAATTATAATTCTAGTGCCTTAGCCTCGCCTTAGCATACCTACCTTAGTAACACATGTGGCATGAATCCACCTCTGTACTTACGTACGCACGATACAACCTTCTAAGGATTAAGTAGTAGCTTAGAACACATTACTAATAAACTTGTAATCCTAGCTGTTGCTTACCGAAGGAAGGAGGTATAGGTATGTATTGATTATTATTATTTATCTATTCAGTCAGAGTGTACCTACTTATTAATTTATCTTGCTTATTGTTTTAATTAAAATACTTATTATACTTGCTCACAATATAACATTGTTTATTCTTAGGAACTGAAGTCTTCTTACGTATTTAGGACGTCATTATTCGCTAGTTTGGTAGGTACCTACTACGTCACAAATATCACAGTCATCTTGTAATAAACCAACCAGTGCATCTGAGCAGTGCATTGCATAGTATTAGAAATGCACGCACATCGTAAGTTTGTTTGCTAGAAGGCCGGGACGGTTGTCAGGTAAACAGCCACACACACCTACAGGTTGACAAGTCTAGAAATTAAATGATGGCAACATTCACAGACTACTGCGTGTTTTCTTTAATGTCATATTTGGATTGTCTATCAAAACACGCAATAGTACTCTAATATGTCACTTATGTTGCCATCATTTAATTTCTAGACTTTCTTGCCAACCTGTATGCTAAGTGCCACCACTGCCACGTCTAAAAAAAAGTATATTGGCGGGAACTCAGAACAATAACTAAAGAGCGGGAAGTCCTTATTTTTTCTTTGCGTGGCATTTTGCAACTATTTTTGCAATATTCCTGGGCCCGAATTCTAGTTATCGAAGTGAAAAGTAGACTGTATAACTGTTTCCTATTGCCTCCCATGCTGATATGAAATGAAAGCAAAACTTAGAAACCTGTATAGCCAAGCCTACCGGTCGAACTGTTGCATTGATAAAGATAGGCTAGAATGAATCAAGTCGTTCCAATTTTCCAAAATAGATAAATACGGAAAGGTACTAGGTATACTTATGCATAATAAATAATCACATGTCTTTCTTCTAAGTATATCTACTGCTGTAACTGCAAACTGCAATGCAATTTAAGTTTTTATACGTAATGGCTTTCCATATTTTTTACATCATAAATCTAGATCTTTAGAGATAAGCTCGCCTTTGCATAATATAATGTTTATTTTCAATAATAAAAAAAAATGTGCAATAAAGAATATGAATTTTAACGAATACCTACATAAATACAAGATAGAAAAGGGCTGTGTGTAGATTGACTTACACAGGTGACATTAAATTAGCTGACCATATTTTGGGGAATGATAGTACCCATCATCATTATGAACAACTTTCCCCAAGAAAAATAAAGTCGCAAATGAAAAAAATTTTTGGGTCTCCCATAGTAACTTGAAATCAGCTGATCGGGGCAATTTACTGAGGGACGAAAAAAAATTTCACTTGCGACTGTATCGCTGCCTCAGTGCTTGAATGTCCAACGGACCATTTTTCAGAAAACACACTTTTTGATGTCCACTTAAAGAATAAGTTAAGTTTTTGATATGTGGCTTCTATCGTGTGTTGCCACAATAATTTCGCCAATGTCACGTGATGAACCCTGCACAACTGGGGATCAATAGCTGATTTTACATCATTTAATGTCACAACCAATGTCCTAAAGTGGTTACAATTGACGTTCTAAGCAAAAATAAAAAAGTTAATATCCAATGGAAATATTATGTTCAGTGCTTGTTTGTCCAACCTTCATAATTTGCGTATTCTGAACGTTTCGTAAACCAAGCTCCGTGCTTGATTGATCAACATCCACCTTTCAGCCAATCACGGACAAGTATTCCGCTATGATGCGCTGACGCGACGCCATCTTGCTTTCAAAATGTTTGTCAGTTTTTGCTCGTTTTGGTAACTGTTCATTAATTATTATCGCCGAGATTAATAATTAAATGAGAAAAACCAACAGGAAAAATGTCAGTGACACAGAGGAAATCAGATCACCTAAGAAATCTGATGGATTTGGAAGACTTTTATTGATATTTTAATATCTGTACATCTTTTACGGTAACTGATAATACAGGCTGATTCAATAATATTTCAGCCGGCCGATTTTAATAGGTAAATATTGCACTTAGTGGTCTACCCATTTAAAAAGAACATGGAGCCTTTATGGGATACCTACAGTTTATATTCAATAAATTTACGCCTTTTTCGTGTACACCTATAAAACATATGTCCATCAATAGAAAATTAAAATACAAACAACAAATGTTCTTTGACAAAATGTCGTAAATAGTAGTGTTTCTGAGGTAATTAAGTTATCATAAGTAAATAAATGGCTTATTCACATATTCAAACTGAATTATCTCAGAAACGCTATTAACTACGACATTTTGTCAAAGAATATTTGTTGCTTGTTATTAAATTCTTTATCAATAATGTCTTATAGGTGTACACGAAAAAGTGATATTTTAAGGTATGCAAGTAGGTACCCCACTATCCCAGGCACAACATTTTTCAAAATTCTTTGGCGTTTCATGTGAATTCCTTAAAATACTAATAATTCTAGGTTACAATAACAGAAAAGCAAAATTTTAACGTTAATTATTAAATAAATCCCCATTTATTTTTAAATAAATCCCAACACTACTTCGGTTCAGTCCGAAATACCCCAGGGGTATGGTGGATCTACAGTGGACTGACTAAGAATAAGTACCTAGTTAGCTTAGATTGAAATAAAACATCCTGTATTTCGTTGAGCAAACAAGCACGTGTTAGCATATAAATGCTTTTGTACTAGATATTATATTGAATTAATTAACCATGTTGTAATTAATTATGCATTTCCTCAGTGATTTCTGTTGTCGAGATTTCATTTGTTTCGATCAAGCACCTAATTCTCAGTTTCGGGAAATGACGTATCAAAAATACCACTGCTCAAGGTATTTTTGATACAGCCTTTATAAATTACAGAGACGTCCTAAAAATGAAACGTCAATGAGAGATCATACCTGGTAATCATAGATTGTATTTATGGCCTTCAGCTATTTTATTTCAGCTTGTGTCATTTGTCATGAGGAGGCGCGGTATCGCGCCGGGAAGTGACGTATGATTTTGACGTTGAAATAAATGAGCATAGTCTTAAAATTATAAGGATGTTCTTAAAAATAACGTTTTAATTAGAAATTATGGTTTAAAATACTAGGCGTCATACTTATGGGCTTTAACTATTTTATTATTGGTGTTTGATCAGGCAAAATGCTTCGGCGCGAACTTTACGCGCCAAGACGGTTCCTCCTTGGGCTGTTTGAAGCATTGGAGGGACAGTCTGGTGGCAAGTGAGATTGAGAAAGGTTGTTGTGTTGGTGTTGAGAGATTGTCTTCGTGGTGGACTGGACACGAATAAGATAAGTGTATTATATTCTAAATGTATCAATAACTATATTGTATTGTTGTATATTTCGGTGCAAACTGCACAAACTTTTTAGTGAGATGTAGTGTGTACTATCTATGAAATTAGTTCGGTTTAG
The DNA here is from genome assembly GCA_963457715.1 of Argyresthia albistria. Taxonomy (NCBI): domain Eukaryota; kingdom Metazoa; phylum Arthropoda; class Insecta; order Lepidoptera; family Argyresthiidae; genus Argyresthia; species Argyresthia albistria. Next base: position 9,562 of record CAUOQF010000268.1, on the reverse strand, counting down.
AATAAGACAAAATGTATGAATATGTTTAAAAGAGATCAAAAGATTAATCTGTGTGAGTTTCTTCGCCCTTCTTCTCTCACAGTGGTCCAACGTAGTGAAGTGGCAAGGGGGGGGTGAAGTGTTCTAGCTCTGGGAATAAGTATTTTAAAATATCTACAGAAAATAAATACCTTTGATTTGAAATTCCTAACTGAGTTTGTTATTATCAAAAAGTTCCATATCGTACATACAATGGTCTGTATGGTCTGTATAGCTTGACCATAACTACCTACTTACTTATAGATCAGGACTGATGAAATTAGGAGAAGACAACTGGTCTGTTCTGTATAGCTTGACCAGAACTACCTATACTTACTTAGATCAGGACTGATTAAATTAGGAGAAGACAACTTCCGATAACTCAACGATCAGAATAAATCATCATTGTAATTGAATAACAATCTCATCATGAATTAGATTATTACCTATAGCTATAGTAAAACATTTATATACCATACAAAACAGAGAATAGTCCTCCATTACCTCGGTTAAATTCTATTTCCTGACAGTTTAATTATATTTTCTGACATCGGAAGTGGGGTCGATCTTTCATTGCCCATTATAATTGTATTGTTTTTTCAGCTGAACCCTGTTGCTGCAGCATAGACACTTCGGAACGAGTTTAATTGGAGCGACATTCGCCAAGCAGCCAAAGCCGCTGAACCCTGTTGCTGCAGCATAGAGACACTTCGGAACGAGTTTAATTGGAGCGACATTCGCCAAGCAGCCAAAGCCGGTAAGGCCCTACGGGGATCTCCCGTATCGTGGTTCAAACGTAACTGGGTGGCCTTCAGAAAAGACATTGTAGATGACCCGATGAAGAAAATTTTTGTCTAGTTCAAACTTTGCTAGTACTTACTTACTGTGAATACGCTAGAGAAAAAAATAAGATTATTGCGAAATTGTAAGGTATCATTCACGGAGCTTCAAAAATCGAGCTGGCATGTTACTGTCACAAACACAGACATGTTAAATAGCGATTGCGGTGCTAAGCTAATACGTCAGATTGGCCGAACCATCTATAAAAGGTTCAAGAAAGTTTTAACACAATAATTTTATACTTATCTTATCAACTGTGTAGCCATCCTTATTTGATGGTTTCCATTTCATAGGTTTTGATTTTTATTAAAAAGTAATAAGGTTACAAATCGCGGGCCATTTTTACAACTATCCACAGTAAAGTAAAAAGTAAATGTAGCCCATTAATGTCCCCACCGAGGGGCACAGGCCTTTACTCGGATCCGAGTAAGATTGAGCCATACTCCACCACGCTGGCTCAGTGCGGGTTGACTGGTTGATCAGTATATATATCACTATCCACAGATGACTAGTTATACTTTATTACATAAAATAACTGCATACAGACACATTTCTCTAATAAGAGATCTCTTCGAGCAAACCTAGGATGGGTTGATCCCGTTTGTCTCCATTCCATTGTTTCGAGAAGCTAAAAGTTTCTTATTTAAAAATTGTCCCGATTGCCTCCATGGCAGCAAAGTACAGTCACGGTCGTTATAATAATACATACATAGCGTCACACCTTTTTCTATACGGGGTGGCTGAGGCACCACTGTGCCCACTTTTTAATGAATATATAAATAGATAAGTACTTAGGTATTTATAGTAGAGAAAGATAGTGTTCTTTCAAGCGTTTTACATATATACAAAAATCTACTGAGTTCTCCCATAACCGATTGTTGATAGGACGGGATTCAAGTAGACGTAGTGTTTCTTAGGCTCGATTGAGTGAAGTAAACCGTGAATGAAGATGCCATAGATAATATAGTTGATGCAGCTATATACATATAGTGAAGCCAATTGTTAGCTACAATTTAATCAATTTTGTTTGTTCGAATGGTTAGAATCAAGTTTTATTTATGTTAAATTTTAATGCAGTGGCTAATGATGTGATCTTGTCACAGAAGTCTGCTTTGGATAATCGTATGTTCTGTTACGACGCGTCATATTGCAGCTGTGACAGGTTGCAACAATTCTGTAAACTTTTAAAGTGGGTATTTCCTTCGAGGTTGCGAACTTTGAAGTAGAGTTATAATAATTGTTACATTTTTGGTTTTATAATAAAATAACATACACAGATGGTGTGAAAGGATGAAAATAGATTTGTCCACGAAATACAAGCTGTGACAATTTACAATTTACAATTTACAATTGACAGTTTACAATTGACAACCGACTGACGGGCCTGAATGCCCAGACTTGTGCTATGGACTCTTTTTATAGAGTGACGCACTATGACTCGGCTTGGGTGCTAGGGACTCTATAGGAGTGACGCACCAAGTTTTGACTGGAAGGTGCTATGGACTCTTTTTCAAGAGTGACGCACTATGACTCGGCTTGGGTGCTAGGGACTCTATAGGAGTGACGCACCAAGTTTTGACTGGAAGGTGCTATGGACTCTTTTTCAAGAGTGACGCACTATGACTCGGCTTGGGTGCTAGGGACTCTTTAGGAGTGACGCACCAAGTTTTGACTGGAAGGTGCTATGGACTCTTTTGGAGAGTGACGCACCATGACTCGGCTTGGGTGTCTTGGACAAATGTATTATTTATGTATAGTAGTTTGTCACCCTAGTAATTAAATTACTTAAGCTATTGTTATTTTAGATCAGTTTAGTTTTGTTGTTTCCAACTCTCAGCAACATAAAATAAAATCTGTACCTAGGCCTCCACGACACAGGTCATACCTAGTGTGGAGACCATAAACATAATTTCATAATGTATCTGTTATTTTGGAAATAAACTTTATTTGATTTGATGTACATGGCTTGGGTGCTAGGGACTCGATGGGAGTGACGCACCATGATTTGGCTTGGGTGCTAGGGACTCGATGGGAGTGACGCACCATGACTTGGCTTGGGTGCTAGGGACTCGATGGAAGTGACGCACCAAGTCTTGGACAAATGTACAGGCAGGTGCTGCGGACTCTTTCTAAAGAGTGAGGCACAGAATACAGTGGTATTTTTTTTATTTTTGTAGTTGCATTGTATGTGCCTCTATTGTGTAGATATTAGTTTCTTGATTCGGTCATTGTCTGATAATGTACCTAATCCCCAATAAGTGGCTGTTTGTATTTTTTTTTCTTTCTCATGTACATCGAGAGCGATTGTACAGTCAGTCTGGCCGTGTTAGCATATAAATGCTTTTGTACTAGATATTATATTGAATTAATTAACCATGTTGTAATTAATTATGCATTTCCTCAGTGATTTCTGTTGTCGAGATTTCATTTGTTTCGATCAAGCACCTAATTCTCAGTTTCGGGAAATGACGTATCAAAAATACCACTGCTCAAGGTATTTTTGATACAGCCTTTATAAATTACAGAGACGTCCTAAAAATGAAACGTCAATGAGAGATCATACCTGGTAATCATAGATTGTATTTATGGCCTTCAGCTATTTTATTTCAGCTTGTGTCATTTGTCATGAGGAGGCGCGGTATCGCGCCGGGAAGTGACGTATGATTTTGACGTTGAAATAAATGAGCATAGTCTTAAAATTATAAGGATGTTCTTAAAAATAACGTTTTAATTAGAAATTATGGTTTAAAATACTAGGCGTCATACTTAAGGGCTTTAACTATTTTATTATTGGTGTTTGATCAGGCAAAATGCTTCGGCGCGAACTTTACGCGCCAAGACGGTTCCTCCTTGGGCTGTTTGAAGCATTGGAGGGACAGTCTGGTGGCAAGTGAGATTGAGAAAGGTTGTTGTGTTGGTGTTGAGAGATTGTCTTCGTGGTGGACTGGACACGAATAAGATAAGTGTATTATATTCTAAATGTATCAATAACTAATATTGTATTGTTGTATATTTCGGTGCAAACTGCACAAACTTTTTAGTGAGATGTAGTGTGTACTATCTATGAAATTAGTTCGGTTTAGAATAAGACAAAATGTATGAATATGTTTAAAAGAGATCAAAAGATTAATCTGTGTGAGTTTCTTCGCCCTTCTTCTCTCACAGTGGTCCAACGTAGTGAAGTGGCAAGGGGGGGGGGTGAAGTGTTCTAGCTCTGGGAATAAGTATTTTAAAATATCTACAGAAAATAAATACCTTTGATTTGAAATTCCTAACTGAGTTTGTTATTATCAAAAAGTTCCATATCGTACATACAATTGGTCTGTATGGTCTGTATAGCTTGACCATAACTACCTACTTACTTATAGATCAGGACTGATGAAATTAGGAGAAGACAACTGGTCTGTTCTGTATAGCTTGACCAGAACTACCTATACTTACTTAGATCAGGACTGATTAAATTAGGAGAAGACAACTTCCGATAACTCAACGATCAGAATAAATCATCATTGTAATTGAATAACAATCTCATCATGAATTAGATTATTACCTATAGCTATAGTAAAACATTTATATACCATACAAAACAGAGAATAGTCCTCCATTACCTCGGTTAAATTCTATTTCCTGACAGTTTAATTATATTTTCTGACACACGCAACTGAAAAGTATTTAATGCTATGCTATCTCCACATGTTGTGCTCAATATACAACTGCGTAATTTTTTCAGCGGCATTTTGTTCAACATCCACTTTTAAATTTGAAATACTCAGTACTCAGATTACATATCTGTTCAAATTATGTATTTTCCTTACTGTGCACGTTTCGACAATGCTTTGATTCCGTAGATTTCTGTAGACTACGCTTTGTCTGCTCAATTTAAAGGAACTCACACACGCATACACCCACGCACACACCCTCACACCCTCACACACACATACACTCTCATGTACACACCGTCACTGCCTTTTTATTCTTCTTTGTATTTTTTCTTTCTGTTCTGCATTGTATGTACGTATAATTAGGTAAAATCAATAGGTTTTCAATGTTTTTTATTGTTTTTAAATGCCATTCAAAATTTCTAATGGATGTGTTTCGTAACTGGCACTACCGGTTTATATTATTGTTATTTTTATTGTTTTAATTTCATGCTGTGAAACATCAACAAATCAAAATAAATAAATAAATAAATAAATAAATAAATAAATGAATAAATAAATAAATAAATAAAAAAATAAATAAAAAAAAAAAACGCGTGTAGCACCGTACACGTGTTAGAAGTAAAACTTCTGTAGCTAGATCATTAAGTGGTACCTATACTATACACCTATACCTACCTATACTAAAAGAGATTTAAATTTCCAATTTTGAGATCCAATCTCTGCTTCAAGTTACTTTTATGTTTCAGACGTCCGATTATTTGAAATTATTTTATACTTGTACTTACTTTTAATACGTCATGTCATTTATTTCCCACCATTCCTTATCTACAATTTGTCGCGCTCGTGGTGATATACTTAACTCATTCAATAGAGTCACCACTACTATTTGCATCTCGCTCAGATTATATACCATCTGACGTCACGTCTTTAAGCCGTCTCGCTCAAATGTATGCATTGCTTTGCTTGTCTCTGTGCCCAGTCCCTTTATTTAATTGATCGAGTACGTATTTTCAACTATTCCAAGTTAATGTGTACCTGCGGGGCTACCATAAGGCTTGCCACTCACCTCAGTCGCGCAGATAAATGACAAAGAAGATGGCTAAATCAATATGTGACGACTGCCCCAGACATGTACAAAGACTTCTCAACAGCCAATAGCATTTAAATATTCATTCATAAATTTAATTTACTGCGTCTGTATTTAGTTTGTAGAACTTGAAGAAAAAAAAATTAAATATAGGTAAATAAGAGTTGTTACTCAATACTCCGTGATTCCAATATGATTCCGTGACCTTTGCCGTCGCTAGAAATAAGCACCATTTTGCAATAACATGCAACATAACGCCATCTAGCCACTCCTCTGGAAACCTCCTGTTTTCAACAGTTTTGCTAGTTGGCAATTGGCAATTATGTTGCATGTTATTTTTAACGATGGCAAAAGTCACTAATCAATGGCGGAATCATAGAGTATGAAGTGACAACTCTTAATTATTTAATCATTTCCTTCAAGTTCTACAAACTAACTAAAGACGCAGTAATTTATGAGAGAATATTTAAATGCTATTAATTGGCTGTTGAGAAGTCTTTGTACATGTCTGGGGCAGACATTTTGCCAAATTGCCAACTCCTTTCGCGTCTCAATGATGTTTCTCCATAAAATAGCGCGCATTCATTATGATATGACATTAAATTGTGACAAAATGCGTGGCTGGGGTGACTGGCGTGCCTTATGCTACCCCCGCTAACCTATACATACCTACTTTGCTAGGATTTTTTAGGGTTACTTCATCGCGAAGCGATGACGTAACTCTTATTTAATTTTATTCTTGACATTTCCTTAGTCCGCCATACGACATACCTCGATTTTGATATTTTACTTCAACATTATTGACTGGCATGAAGCATTAACTTTAAAATTACAAAAGCTTATTAAAATCAAAATCGTATAATTTCAACAGTTATAACAACAATGACGATCCGTAACGTTTTTAGTTAAAAATGCAGATTTATAGAGCTAAGAAATCCTTAACATACAGTGCAAAAATTATTATTCTACAACAAAAATTGACGAAGTTAGAGCCAAATTTCTAGCAAAGTTTACTGACCGGGTGGCGCGATTGCCTGTGACGTCACAGCGACGGTCGCCGCCACTCAGCCGTTGGTAGCAGTATAGCGCGCAGTGTTTTGTGTGGATAATTGTGATTTTTAAACAAATAAAGTGTCCAATTAGTGTCTAATTCAACTATTTAAGAATGTATCAATATTGTATAGTGCCGAAATGTATAAATACTACTTTTAAAACGCCAGAAAAACTATTTTTTAACGTGCCGAGAGACCCGAAACTTCGCAAAAAATGGTATTCCATCGCAAAAAGAGATGATAAAACTCTATGCTCTACCCAGGCTACAAGACATTGCTGTGAAGATCGTTTCAATGTAAGTATTACCCACATAATACAATACCAATAAATAAATAAATCGGTATAACTATACCTTTAGCTGTATGATTTATGAAAATGAGTTGATATACCTATTACGTGTATTGTACTTAATACTATAGTACCTATTCTCTTTTCGGTCCATTCGGCTGTATAACATAACATAGCGTCACGCCTTTTCCCATACGGGGTGGCAGAGGCACAACTGTGCTTCCCACTCGTGCCGGCGGCCGACAAAAGTGCATATGTGTTGTGTCGGTATTGTCGCGGTGTGTGTGTGTGTGTGCGACAAAAGTGCATGTGTTGTGTAGGTGTAGGTATTGTAGCTGTGGGAGTATGTGTGTGCGCGGGGCGTGTAGTCTACTTACTTTTTCTGAGTTTTGTGCATAAACCTAGTACATACGGCCGTATTTTTAACCCCCGCCCAATGAAGGCAAAAGGGGTGGTATGAGTTTGATGTGTGAGTCTGTCTGTCTGTCTGTGTGTCTGTCTCTCAGCTCGTGGAGCGTAAACGGGTGAACCGATTTGAGTGTTGTTTTTTTTATTCGAGTGTAGATTGCTTGAAGCATGTTGTTATGGTACCATCGAGCTGGTCTGATGATGGATTTCGAAGGTGGGAGCGAGAACCCTATGATGCTTACTAGTAAACCCGTCGAATTTGAGCTCATTAGGTTCGTTGTGATAAGACCTTTGGGAATATGGTAGGTACCATCAAGCTGATCTGATGATGGAGTGCGAAGATTGAAAGTGAGAGTTGGAACCCTGGGATGCTTACTAGGAAACCCATCGAGTTTGGGCTCATTAGACTCGTAGTGACAAGACCTTTGAGAATATGGTACTATCGAGCTGACCTGAGGATGGAGTGCGAAGCTCGAAGGTGGGAGCTGGAACCCTGGGATGCTTACTGGTATACCCATCGAGCTTAGGCTCATTCGATTCGTTGTGATGATACCTTTTAATGACACCCGATGATGAAACTGGAAGTCTGGTTTTATGCGGGGGTTTTTAATGCTAAAGTTATATCGTCTCAAAACAATGACACAGGGACGTACCTACTCGGGTATAGAGCAAAGAGCGAATGATAAATATTTTAATCATCTATACAACAGTGGTGCATTTATTTGTGTATTTGCCTAAGCTATTCCTTATTGGTCGAAGCAAATAAATTTAATATACTAATATTTTTCTATTTCAGGTGGAAGAAGATATGGAAAATTTCGTTAAGTTTAAGTTGGTCGGAGGAAAGCTTAAACTGAAGAAGGGAGTTTTGCCTCATAAGTTTGATTGTCAAAAACCTCAAATAAAGAAAATTGACAGGCCCGGTTTTAAAAAAAGACAAGATATAGAATATTTTGGAAGAGTTTTAAGTAAGGATATTGGACACGAAGACCTGTTGTTGCATTCTGACTAGCATATCTGATTGAGCTTGCACAAAACCAGCTTCTATTTTATTAGTACTCATATTAAATAAGTGTAGAGTTACAACAACACGTTATTTAAATAAATTGCCAACAAATAAAGAGTAACCACGTCGCCGCCCGTCGAATCGTGAATGAGTGAATGAGTGCCGGCCGCCGCGGCCAACTACCGAGGCGAGTACTGCCGACCGCGCTCAATCGTCTCAGTGACGTCACACGGTCCCGGGCACACTGCCTTTTAGTGGAAGGAACGCATAATGTTTATTAATTAATATCTTCGTAAGTAATGGTCCGATTTGGATAATTCAAACTGTAATGTCATTCTTATGTAATAAAAAATAACTAAAGGGCCAGTTCTAATGAATTTGCTATAACTTTACTGATTCTCATTCAACTTTAAAATATGTATTGCAAAAATTACATACAAACAAATAAGCGAAACAATAAGCCATTAAACTTATGGCTCTGTAAGCTGTAGACCTCGCTTTGGCCGTTTACTACAGATAAACATTAAATAGGTAGGTATAACACGTACTTAGTAGCTAAACTGCTAATTTGTGACTTGAACTGCACTATATAATAAAAAGTGGCTTTAGAACAGTTCTAGGTACCTACTTATTGTTTTCAAGAAGTCTTAATGCAGCCATCCATCACATCGGAATTTGCTTGAATACTAAATATCACATTTGGATGATTCTAAGTGACTTTATGCGATTACTAGCTGCCCGTTGCGCGACTACGCAGCGCGTTTTAGGTACCTATTCCATAGTTACCGGCCACAAAACGATTCGTCCATCATTTTAGAAATCCATATCGACCCGTGTGACATTGATGAAACTCTTTTCTTACAAACTGTATGGATCGCATCGCACAACTGTCAAACATAAGTTCCGGTTCCAACAAAGAGGTTGAACGAAGTAGTTTTTGGTCACGTCACTGGTTTTGGCCATACCGGAAATCAAGAACTCGTGGAAGAATGCTTAAAATAATTTTTATTTGTTAACGTTTCATCAGGTTTTTCTCTCACTAATTAACATTCTTTATTGTACGAATGTATTATTATCTTATCTGATTAGTTAAAAACCGTATTGAAAATAGTTGCGGTTTTAAAAGTCTTCAGCCGACCCTGACGTCACCGATTCCAATTTCCGTTACATTTCTTAGCCACTCGTGATAGCACCCGGCTA
>CAUOQF010000267.1:0-14300 GCA_963457715.1 Argyresthia albistria | reverse complement strand
GTGGAGGTATCATGTTGAAATTAATATCGATTACTCAGGTCTATGGTCCCTTGAAGCTGTGAAAAAATTTAAAATTTCTAGGTCCACGCAATCAAAAGATACCACAATATTATGTCATAATTTTGCTGTATTTGTATGAACTCGCGTGGAACTCGCAAGGGAATCAAAACCTATAGGGTTCTTTCCGGTTGGCCTAGGGTCATGAAATTTGGAATGAAGGAAGGTCTTATAGCACAATTAAAGGGAAAAATCTAAAAACTGTAATTTCTGTCTGTCTGTCTATCTATCCGTCTGTTAAGACTTTTTATCAGAAACGCATGGAGGTATAAAGTTGAAATTAATATTGATTACTCAAGTCTGTGATCTCTTAAATTATGTGAAAAAATTAAACTTATAGGTCAACGCAATCAAAAGATAGCGCATTTGTCTCAATTTTGATGAAATTGCTTGATATTCCCCAGGGAATCAAAACCTAGAGGGTACTTCCCGTTGACCTAGAATCATGAAATTTGGCACGAAGCAAGGTCTTATAGCACAAGTAAAGGGAAAAATCGGAAAACTGCAAATTTCTGTCTTCCTAAAAAAATATTCAATTTGGTTTACATGGATTACATCACACTTTAGTTTTTTATGCGGAAACCTAATTACACGTGTTACGCTCTCCAAGAGTGATCGGAACCCTTGGTGCGCGAGTCCTTCTCGCACTTGGCCGGTTATTTTTTTTGTTATTAGTTTATCGTTCAATCAGTCTTTGACTATGAGCAGATTTTTTGAGTGATGGGTTTATGTAGAGGTAATTCCCCTTTGGGATTACTCTTTCGTTGTGTCCTAAAGGCTGTCCAGCTCTAATATGTTACGTCTCTTCAGGCGCCCCATGTAGGAGGGAATTGTCAGTTGGACTGCAAGTTGGTTTGGGTGTTTGGTAAGACGGAATTTGTACTGTTTGCTGTAGTACCTTATCTCCTCCTTGACTGTGTGTATATTTAGATGGTTGTGGATCTCTGCGTTTCTGATAAACCAGGGTGCGTTGGAGATTTCTTTCAGCATAGCATTCTGGGCTCTCTGTATTTTTTGTATGCTTGTATCACAGGCGGATCCCCATAGTTGTAGAGTGCATGAAATGCGGAGGCAATTGGGGAGGCATATGTCTAGCAATATATGTAATATTGTAGAAATAGTATAAAGGCTCTCACAAAACATAAAGTGTACAAACCTTTCTAGCCTGATAAATAGCTGAGCCTTTCATCGGTGCCGTGGCCGTAGCATAGCCAATATTCTCCCGGTGGATGTCGAGAGTCTTGACTGTAATGGAGACGAATGCGACCACCCCAGCTGCATACCTGCCACCAGCAAAGTCTACAAAATCTGGAAAGTAAGAATGAAAATTAACAACTAAACTCTGATAATATGAATGATATATCTCACTTGCAAAAAGCAATAGTTAAATTCAATATTCCGAAAGAGATAAGGGAGAGTGGGTATGAGATATGCACAAAGGCCCTGCTCAGTGAACCAGGTGCAGGCATATTGTATCTTGGTGCAGGTTCTACAGCCTTCTGCAATAAGCTTGTGGCCTGTCAAGTCAAAATAGATACTTTTTTGGAACTGTCAAAACGGAACTTTTGTTCCTGAGTTCTATGAAATAACAACAGAATGACGTCATGTAAAAGTGCCATCAAAAGCTGTCTTTTTTTGCACAAAATTGACTTTATAAAATATGTCTGCTGGAAATATACAATTCTGAGAATGTCAAGCCATTTTGCACATAATGCCTCAACTTAAGACTTGTTCCTAGATTTATTGGATTACCTCGGCCACAAGCCTAATATAAGGGAAAGAGGTGATGACAAAGATTGTTTACCATTCTTTTAAAAAAATACACAACTAACCCAGGTCCTGCTTGGTGACAGACCAGCTCCAGTTCTTGAATCCCCATTGTGTGTGACCAAAGTTGATGAGTTGCAGCCTCCGTCTCTCAGAGTCATCTTCGTATGTTGTACTATCCACTGCAGCAGGGACACTGTCCGGCTTGAATAATAAAATGGTAATAATTTAATTATAAAGTTATGGTATCATACTTTGAATACAACACAATTGAGTTCATTTGAGTGTGTAATGAATGACCATACAGTTGATAAATAAAGAGTTGTGGGTGTGAGGTTAATTATCGTTTGAATAAAATGAGAAGCCGCAAATGTTGAATGGAAGTTTCTACAGCAAACGTTGAAGATTCCACGAAAATTAAATAATGCCGCAATAAACAATTTCACCATATACCAAATAATAATATTCTGGAAGCAATACAAACCATTTTAATGCTACAGTTTGCGACGGGGTAGCCTGGCTTCCTCTGCATGATAATAACTATTCATGAAAATAGACAACAGGACGATCTCGGCTAAAAGTATCCTATTGATTTATCACGCTACAACACGCACTAGGCTAGATGATACACAGATGAATTCCAAATAAGCAATAATAAAATGTGAATTTTCTGCAAAATTAGTGCTATGATGCTAAGCTAAATCAAATTGTTGTTGTATTCACATTCACAGATCACAGACAGACTATATAGGGGAGGGGGGGATATGGTTGTATTGTATTGTATTGTTTGTATGTAGGTTTATAGGTTTATTATAGTTATATTGTGTGTAGTTCGCTTAGAAAATAACAGATGACGCTAGCTATGCAATTCCCATTTCGGGCTCGAAGATAGGTCTCTATATTAGTATATTTAATGTACTCTGTGTTTGTATGGATAGCTCAGGTTTGTATACTTGACTGATTGACATTTCATTTGAACGATTGAATTGAATATCTGGTGCGACGCTGTGTGTGGGTGGGTGTGGAGTGGAGGACATATTGAAGGACTAAAAATCGGTAATTTGGACCACATCCCTATCCATATCCGTTAACGTTCAAAAAGCTTTTGTTGTTGAAGATAAGTTATCTTCAACAACAAAAGCTTTTTGAACGTTAACGGATATGGATAGGGATGTGGTCGATAACTCTCTTTCAATGTTTTTAATATCATTGTAGACGATGTGTGTGGTGGGGTGTGTGTGTGTAGTGTGGTGGGTGCAATGCAAAGTACTGCAAAGAGCAAAGTAAGAGTTAGGTGGTTGGTGCTGGTGGGTGATTGTTGTGTTTGGGGTACTTTGATCATATATACCCAAGATATAGCATCAGCTCTCGGAATGTGTCTCGAATAAACTGTGCATGAAACTGTCAAATGTGGACTTTTCATATCAGTCGCATGCGGTGCGGTTTGCTGTCGAGACAACACGCCGAAATGCTCCATCAAAAAGTGTCAAAACGATACCAATCATAGGTTGAAAAAACATGGTGTGTCGTATTTTCGGTAAGTAACCATTAAAAGTTTTATAACGTATTACATTTGGGGCTAGTGTTGCCGCTCGATAGTGCCCTATCGATAGCCTATCGATAGACTATCGATTGTTGACGTCACAACGATAGTATCGATAGTCTATCGATAGTATCGATACTATCGATAGTACCGATAGTATCGATAGCTCTTTTTTAGCAATACTATTGATGAGCAACAATACTATCGATAGTATCGATAGTATCGATCGTTGAAAAATAATAAACTATCGATAATATCGATACTATCGATAGTATTGCTCGTTGCACAATAATAAACAATCGATAGTATCGATACTATCGATAGTATTACTCGCCAATATTGCATAAACTATCGATACTATCGATAGTATCGATACTATCAATAGTTTTGGACGATCGATAGTGACCTTTATTTCAATAGTATTGGTTGCAAAAACTTACCCATTTTGCTACCACACAATAACTGTCACTCGCTAGTTTAAGATTAAGTAACACACAACAAACAAACAAACTTCACGTGTTACGCATAAAAAACTTTGTTTGGATACCAAATTAGAACCCCTCACTATGCCTGCTTACTGTATTCAATACTATTGAAATAAAGGTTACTATCGATGGTACAAAACTATCGATAGTATCGATACCATCGATAGTATCGATAGTTTATGCAATATTGATGAGCAATAGTATCGATAGTATCGATACTATCGATAGTTTATTTGTTCTGAACGATCAATACTATCGATACTATCGATAGTATTGTTGCTTATCAATAGTATTGCTAAAAAAGAGCTATCGATACTATCGATACTACCGATAGTATCGATACTATCGATAGGCCTATCGATTGTATAGATGATTTTGGCGTTTTACTATCGATAGTAAAACTATCGATAGTTCGGCAACACTATTTGGGGCTGAATTCACCCTCAATCTTACCTTATAACGTAATTTTAAAATAAATATTGAAATAAATGCGTTGGTTGGAACAAAGTTCCTCGCCGAATGAATGGAGTCGTTTTTGAAATTTTGTGTTGAGAAATTATTATTGGCTAAATATTCTATGGGCACAATCCTCAGCAGACTCAGTGAATTTATCTATCTATCAGACTGCCTGCATCGCAAGTAGCCTATCCTGGATGGCTAAATATCACTATTTAATTTTTCAAAAGTTTGATTCACAATTCGCTCGCATTTTATAATGTCATAACCACCAAACATTGATATTGGAAATGCAACGGTATTTCTAACGTCATAGGGTAGTATTTCAAAAACTTTAAATATGATCTTAGGCACAATACTTGGTGTATGTTTGACTAACACACGCACACACTTGCATCGAGTGAAGGACAGCTTTTCGGCGTGAATCAGCGTTGCCAGATGTACGAGAAATCTCGTACCGTTACGAGATTTACAGTCTCTGTACGAGATACGAGAATGAATAAAATCTCGTACACTTTTGTACGAGATTTTATCAATGTTCACTGGCTGCGCCGTGTATCCCAGCCAAAAATATAATATATATGTAACCATCTTAGAAAAGCTGTGTGATCCTTTCCACAGGCTATACTTTTGCTTTCTGGACTGGTCATTGCCTTTGTTCACAAAATTCAATCTTGAATTTCAGAATGAAAAAGTGGTTATTCACAAGCTACACGATAAAATTCGAGATTTATATCAAGAAATCCTTCTGCGTTACTTAAAACGGGAATATGTGATGCAGCTAGTGGAGTTGATCCTGAAAATTCCAATTAAGTGACATTGCAATGTATCTTGGCATTAAAGTGTACGAAATTCTGAAACATCCTGATGTAGGCAGGGACCCCGGAAAAAAGGCATTGTTTTTCACAAACTGCAGAAAATAGATTTTACCAATGTACCTGACATTACATATAATTGGATTGATGACAATACCTCCATATAATACAAGTTAGTGTTGCCGGATAATCGATTATCAATTAATCGATTAGTAGGTACCTAAATAATCTAACGAATCGATCTAGTATCGATTCTATCGATATAATCGATTGGATCGATACTATCGATTCTTATACTTGTACCAATATAATCGATTATAATCGATTATAATTTCTGCTTCTGATAATTAAATCGATTATATCGATAGTATCGATGGTGAGAAGCAAAACAATATAATCGATAAAATCGATACTTTCGACACAATCGATTAAATCGAGGTATCGGTTTAGATTATATTGTTACGTTACAGATTACACAACAATATAATCTTAACGATACCTCGATTAAATCGATTGTGTCGATAGTATCGATTTAATCGATTCTATCGTATTGCTTCTCACCATCGATACTATCGATATAATCGATTTAATTATCAGAAACAGAAATTATAATCGATTAATCGATTGTAATCGATTATATTGGTACAATTATGAGAATCGATAGTATCGATCCAATCGATTATATCGATAAAATCGATTCTAGATCGATTTGTTAGATTATTTATATGTACTTAGGATAATCGATTAATAATCGATATACGATCGATTATCCGGCAACACTAATACAAGTAGAACAGAATACATTTCATTCCTTATGTGTACTTATAATTAGCTTGTTTTTTTAAGATGCAGAATATAATTATATTAATAATATGAATAAATTGTTTCATTTTACATTCCAATGCGCAAGGCGTAATACTTCCGTAAATTATGGATTTCATGTGTTTTCTTTTTCTTTACACCTGTACGAGATTAGGTACTAAAAGTACGAGATATTTGGCATCCCTGGTACGAGAAAAAATATCCGGCATCTGGCAACCCTGGCGTGAATTTGTATTTGACGCTGTATCTTGGGTAAGATGATCGAAGGTGGGGTATTATGTATTGATGTATTGAATTGTATTTAATTGTTTCAATTGAATTGTATTGAATTATCTAATGGAATGCATAATTATTCATGAAATACCATTAATTAATGTGTATTGTATTTGTCTAGCGCATTGGACTAATTAGTCTGTACTGTAATGCTAAACAATTTAATTTGAATAATAAATTAATTAATTATCGACAATAGTTCTTGAACGGCTGTCCAAGTTTCTAGTTGGCGGCCATTTCATTTTGTATTCATTCATTCATTCAACCGGATACTGAAAGACAATAATTCAGAGCCGTAGCCGTTAAGTAAAATAAAAAAATTGAAAAGCCGGAAAGGAAAGTGAATAGGGAAAGGCGGGAACCTTTGAAAAGAAAAGGCGTGTTGTCGGAAATTTAATTTAATTTAAAGTTATTTAAACTTTGCTGTGAGCATTGGGGGGGAGAAAGAGACGTAAAAAAGACCTGGAAAAGGCCGCTGACAATACCTCAGTCTCCGGGGAGTCCACTAACAGCACCGACGGACATATCGAGGAGTCTGCAAGGGATAAGTATGAGACGTTCCGGATGGCGGGATACTCTCGCCAATACCCAGAGGACGGCGCCGGGAGCATCACTGAATACCTGGTTATAATTGAAAGCGAGGACCCCCTCCGCCCCATAGGGGAGAGGGACATGATGTCCTTAGGTAATTCTATCAAAAGTAACAACAAAGGAGTAAAGCGCTTCAAACGCATAAATAAATACAAAATTGGAGCTATTTTTGAACGGCCCGGTTTGGCAAACCTGGCAGTCAACAACAAGACATTCCTCAAGGACTTGAAGATCAAAGCAACTATCCCGGCAGCCTTTACTGAGGTAACTGGTGTGATAAAAAACGTTCCAAAATACATGTCTAATAAAGATATATATAAAGCCATTTCCAGCTCAAAAGATATTGTCTCGGTGCGCCGGTTCATGCGCCGTGCGAAACAGGATGAAGGTCCCAACGAGTACATCCCTACACCATCAGTCAGCATCACATTCGCCTGCCCCACACTCCCTGACACTGTAGACATCAACTCCTGGCTGTTTGAGGTGAGTCCATATATCCCTCCAGTCACCCAATGTCTGAGGTGCTTGAGGTATGATCACATCGGAAAATACTGTAAAAATGCCCAGCGGTGCTCTATATGTGGAGAGGACCACTCATACAAAACTTGTGTCAAGGAGCCCAAAGACGCCACATGCGTCAATTGCAATGGCAATCATTTGTCGATATCGGCTGACTGCCCTCTGAAGAAGAAAAAAATACAGGATAACAAAAATAAAACACATAAGGCCCCATTCGCGTCCTTGTTTGACCAGAAGTCTTTTCCTCCCCTTAAGAGTAACAACAACCCAAAAAGCGACATCGAAAATCTTTTAAATTCACCAGAGTTTATGAACTTACTTGTTCAGTCAATTGTCAAGATTGTCACAAGTCAATCACAGTCTAAAGAAAACATATGCTCTAAAAACATAAAAAGTATATTGATTGAAACTTTCAGTAACAAAACCAAAACTCAAACTAAATAATGGACCTTAATATAATGCAGTGGAACGCCCAGAGCATACTAGCTAATAAACTGATTCTGAACCATTTCCTTTTAACTAACAATATACACATAGCTATCATAAGTGAAACCTGGCTAAGACCTAACAAAAAACTTAAAATTAAAAATTATTCTGTAGAAAGAAACGATACTGGTAACAAACATAATGGAGTAGCAATACTTATTCATAATAGCATTAGGTACACTAACTTTACAACATCCTTCGACAACTCTTTACAAAATATTTGTGTAGCATCAAACATTTTTAATAAAAATATCAGTATAGTAAGTATGTATTGCCCAACGAATCCAACCCCCAACTTCAGCAAAGCTAAACTTGATGCGTTAATAAAAAGTATACCTGAGCCTATGATTTTTGCCGGCGATTTTAACGCTCATCACACTGCCTGGGGCAGTCACTCAGTTACCCCAAGGGGTAGAGATATCTTAGATATTGTAGACGACAATGGTTTAGTTTTGCTTAACACGGGTGAGTTGACTACTGTAGGCACTCCCACGTGGCGACCCAGTGCATTAGATTTAACTTTAGTTTCACCTTCTTTGGCATTATCTTGTGATTGGTCAGTTCACAATGACCCGCTTGGCAGCTATCATCTCCCTGTAATTATTAAAGTTTCATTTGGTCAGATAGATAATACTAATACACTCAGTTTGGGATCTAATATTCCAAAATGGCCTAATTATAAATGGATTGACTGGGATTCATATAAACAAACTGTGGACAACATGTTAGCAGATTTTAGTATTGATAATGCAGCTAGCCCTAATGAAATTTATCGACAGTTTTGTACCATCCTGCATAAGGCCATCCATGCCTCACTGCCACAGAATAAGAAAAAAACTAGTTCATCTAGCTTAGACAGCAAAATTATTAACAATTCTAAGAAGCCTAGGATACCTCTTCCATGGTGGAATGGAAAGTGTGACAAAGCAATAGAAGACTCCAGAGAGGCTTTTGCAACTTATAAGAATGATCCTACAGATGAAAATTATATAAATTTTAAACATTTACAGGCTTTGAAAAAACTCACACTAAAGAGGGAAAGAGATGATAGCTGGATTAAACTTTGTGAAACTTTCAACCGCCATACTCCTTTGTCAGTCATCTGGAATCATATGAAAAAATTCAATAAAACTTTTGTTAATAGACATAGTAATAATGACAATAATTGGATAATCAAATTTTTGGAAAAATTCACCCCAGACTTTGTAGATAACATTCCAAACAAATCAGAGAACATAGCAACCTCTAACAATACTAACAATTTTATTATTCAATCATTTTCTATACAAGAGCTCAAATCAGCAATAACAACTCGCAGAGATACTGCCTTTGGCTTGGATGGAATCCCATACAAATTCTTAAAAAATTTAAACAATAGAAGTATGACTATTTTGTTAAATTTATTCAACTTTCTCTGGCATAATAACTGCATTCCAATAGAATGGAAAACAGACTGCTTAATACCTGTTTTAAAGCAAGATAAAGAGATGTATAATCCAGATTCTTACCGGCCAATTGCATTAACATCCTGCATGGGAAAAGTATTTGAACAGCTTATCAAACAGCGCATAGAATTTTTTGTAGAAAAACACCATATACTCCCATCTAACCAATTCGGCTTTAGAAGAGGCCGTTCGGCTCGTGAAAGCATAAGCCATTTGCAAATTGACATTCAACAAGCTATGCACAAAAATGAGTCTCTTGCGTGCATCTTTTTTGATGTTGTTGGAGCATTTAATAATGTAGATCATGAGATTCTCCACAGAGAGCTGATGTCCGTCGGGCTTCCTGGAAAAATTATTAATTGGATTTATAATTTCCTACATGGCAGAGTAGTATACACTAAATTCAACAACAATTTGTTTGGCCCTAGATACTCGTACAAGGGAACATGCCAAGGAAGCATATTGAGTCCTTTAATATTCCTTCTTTACATTCACAGTATAAACAGTAGCTTAGGCCTAAATGTTTCCAACCTACAATATGCTGATGATTTGGTAATTTATAGCTCTGGTAATAATCAAAATCAAATAAAGCAACTTTTAAACAATGCATTAAAAAGACTTCATGCTTATTTCAGTTATTTAAATTTAGATATCAGTGCAAGTAAAAGCAAGGTGGTTTGTTTTGGAAAAAAACTAAACACTAATTTTCAATTGTATTATGATAATAACTGCATTCCCATAGTAACAGAAGCCAAATTTTTAGGAGTGACATTTACTAATAATTTGTCTTGGATTAAATATGTTGATTATCTAGTATGCAGGGCTAGTAAGGCCTTTAACATTTTGAAGACTCTGTGTAGAACCTACTGGGGAGCTGATCCCAAAATTCTGCTAACATTGTATAAATCTCTGGTACGAAGTCATTTTGAATATGGTTTTCTTTGCTTTGCATCCAATCAAAAATTAGTAGACAAAATAGAAAAGATACAAAACAATAACTTACGCCTCATCACTGGGGCGTTTAGAACAACCCCTATTAATTCCATGGAAGTTGAATGCAATCTACCCCCACTTAGAGTAAGGTTTAAATTTATGAAATTTAGATTTATCTTGAAAATGTCTGCTATATCCAAACACCCTTTACTTGCTAAACTCAAGAGTATATGCTCTTCTACTTCAACCACACTTAATTCTAATTACTTAATTCAAGACTTTTCTGAAATCATTCAATTGATCGAATCGGGTAACCTGTATAAGAATGAGAATTGGCCTTGTTACCAAGGATCTTATGAAAGTAAATACCCAGAGATGGAAATCTTAATCAATAAAGATTTAACTGACAAGTACGAAGTCTTAGATGCTATTGCGAAGTGGCCTAACTATAAAAGCATTTATACAGATGGATCAAAAAACGATGACAGTGTCGGGGAAGCATTTTATGATTCCCATAAAAAAACTGGACATGGCAGAAAGCTAGATGGAAATGCAAGCATATTTACCGCTGAGGCTCTTGCTATTGTATCAGCCTTGCAATATATAGATCAGCAAAATACCGATCAATGGATCGTGGCCAGCGACAGCATGAGTGTCCTGACAGCCCTGCAGCACCACCGTCTGGATACTGTCACCAATTATGTTATCTACAAGATCAAGAGTTTATGGTACGATCTACATTTGGCAAACAAACACATCGTGTTTCTGTTAGCGGTGGGCGAACCGAGCCCTCAATCCGGATTGATTCGATTCCATTTCCATACGAGCCGAACCGAATCGTCTTTCTTACAGAATCGGATCAACTCGCATTACGCGACGCGCGAGACGCTTCGTTCGTTCACCACAGAGCGAACAGACCCGCCTCACATCGATACGAGTCGGTAGACCCTCCTCACACCGATACGAGTCGGTGACTCGGATCGATCGATCTATCGATGGCGGCTGAGCGAGGAAACGGAAACCGACGCGCGCGCGCGCGCGTTCGAACCGGACGGAAGTTAGTTCCTTCGGAAGTTAGTTCCTTCAGATCAGACTTCTTTCTAGCACTTTCTCACTCAGTCAAATTAAAACAATGGCTCCTCCTCGAAAAAGTGTAGCATGGGAGTTTTTCTCAAAAAACACGGAGGACACCAGTAAAGTGTCCTGCAAGATATGTGGTTGCAGTTACAAGTATCTTGGCAATACTACCTCAACGCTGATGAAACACCTAAAGCACAAACATATAGTGCAATATAGCGAAGCCATTGGACTACTAGCCAAACTCCGCATTACGTCCTTTTTTTTACCTCCTTCCTTATGAATATTCAAGAATATGACTATTTTATTAACATCATGCATTGCAAAAAAGTACTTTATAGGTAATGTCATCCATCAGTTTACTAAAAAAAATATCACTTGATTAGGCACTACTACCTAGTTATACTCTTTGAACCGGCAAGCATAGCCAGGGGTCGTCGACCCGTTTCGTCGTCGTCGTCGATGATGGTTCGACTCGCATCGCGACGAGCCTTACCACCCCCCGCCCGCCGCCTGCTCCCGCGTGTTCGCATCGCATCGGCTCGTAACGCAAACCGCGAACTCGTATGGGCGTATGGGTGATACGAGCCCGAGCCGACTCGTATCACGATCCGAGTCGGCTTCAAATACGATCCGGGTGATTCGAGTCGAGCATAATCGCGACTCGTATCATCGCTAGTTTCTGTGGGTACCGGCACATAGAGGCGTGACTGGAAACGAAAATGCTGACTTTCTTGCAAGAGCAATAACAACAAATACCTCAACTGTCAAAGTCAGTAATGACACCCTTCCGTTTACAGACATTGTTACAATATTGAAAGACAATATGAAAATTCATTGGCAGAAATGCTGGGACTACTCAACATCAGTTACTCAGAAAGGACAGTGGTATGCAGGAATAAATGGCACATCAATTAGCAAAACACCCTGGTTCACCAAAAGAAGATTTATAAATAGACGATTTTATTCGATCATTAACCGAATGAGACTTGGACACTGCCGATTGAATGCCCACCTTCACAGGATGAAGATGATAGATTCCCCTCTGTGCGATAGGTGTGGTATAGAAGATCAGACATTAGACCACATTATATTCAATTGCACGTCCTTCAGTATACAACGCCTATTGCTGCTGGACAAGCTACTAGACATCTTTACAAAGGCCGAGTGTATCCCGCGCTCCACCCAGCAGTTACTGCAATTTGAAGAAGCATACATTCCCTTATTTGAATATATTCACAATACTCTTGAGGATATTTGATCATGATCATTCGAAATCAAACCTGGATTTGAAAACCTGGACTGTAAAACCCTATAATGATATAGACACCACAAATGAGACACGTCAGATATAAAGATTGACTGAAAATCACATCAGATATTATTACAAATTGGACTGAAAAATTACCAAGATAGAAGACAACAGACTGGAAATGCTGATGGGCAGCGCAGCAGCACAGAGACCCATCAGTATTTGTAAACCTCTACATGAAGTCAAGATTTAAAGAAGAATTGGCTGTATGGTCTCACAACCTTTGCCTGTCCAATGAAGGGACGAAGGAATTAAAAAAAAAAAAAGGAAAGTGAATAGATATAAATATTTATCTTGAAACTTCTTTGGTGATATGTATTTGTACAAAATAAATAATTTATCTAAACAATTACGTCGTTCACAATGTCTCACCTCCTGGAAATTGACGGAAGCGTTCTAGAAGGGGTATTATAACAAGTTATTTTCAAATATATCTCGATGTAACCTGTAAATCAAAAATATTTTATCTTTTATTGCAGGGTGGGCAGATTCTTCGGATGTCTATAGCCTTCAGCGCTATCTTAGGAAAACCAGTAAGAGTAAATAGAATTCGTTATAATAGAAGTAAACCAGGTCTTGCCGCACAACACCTGAAAGGTGAGATCAAGGTGTGTTATTTTCCTCCCATTTAACTGTCTTGGTCCATATCACTCAAAGGAATGTCCATGTTTCCTTCAATACTTACATAAAAACTCTATACTTACACTACAAGGTGTACCAAACCAACCAAAGTATTATCAGCCCCTCCTCTCTTTCATTTGAGGGTTTTTCTAAAACGAATTTTTATTTTCTAGGCATTCAGCTCGTAGCGCAAATGTGCCAAGCCAAGACAAAGGGGCTACAAATAGGTTCTACAGAGATTGAATTTTCTCCGGGCAAGATCAGGGGTGGGCATTACTTGGCAGACTGTGTTACAGCCGGGTAAGTTCGATATGACATAAGCAGGATATCTAGGGAACCTGAAACTCAATGGAAATATACAACTTTAGGAGATATATGTTCCATGGTGAACAAGAACTTTCTGTACCTTTGGTCAGTGTCATATTACTTTTATTGCATTTGAGCTATCACACATACAACCACAAAACCTGTAAAAAGATAAGACTACCTACCCCAATTATTACTTTCTCAAAACAAGGATAATAAGGATGGGACTGCTCCTACTCAGCAATCCACCTGTCTCATCCTTACTTGGTTTGCTGGAAGAGCTCTCTTATTAAAGATAAGCTCGCCTTTGTACACTTTCAGTATGATTTTATTGTCCTCTGTAACTATTTGTGTGCAATAAAGATATTATGAAGGATAAATTGCAATAACTATGAACAAAACACCATCATTGGTTTAAAAGTACATGTTCAATATTACTCCCCAGGTCCATAAGCCTCCTGCTGCAGGTGGCCTTGCCATGTGCGTTGCTAGCAGACAGCCAAGTCACCCTGGACCTCAAGGGAGGCACTAATGCTGACATGGCCCCCCAAGTCGACTACATGACCGAAGTGTTCAGACCCATTCTGGAGAAGTTCGGAGGCAGCTTCGACTTTGATCTGCACAGACGAGGGTAGGTATAAAAAGACAAATTAATGGTCAGGAAGGCATACAAGCCAAGCCAAAAGTTCTTATGTCCAATTTCACGAACAGTTATGGCACAGAAGAGATAATAGTTGGTTATGGGACACTTAATACAGCTATATTTTTCTTCTGTCTGTCTAGCAATCCTTT
>CAUOQF010000266.1:0-84840 GCA_963457715.1 Argyresthia albistria | reverse complement strand
CCAAATTATAAAATTTAACATCTTATATATTTATGTTTTTTTTTTTATTGTGTATTAGGTAGTAGTATGTACATACTTACCTAATATTAGATTTTTCATAAACATGTTTACAGCCTAGTAGCCGTAATTTTGTGTAAATTCGTAGATATTAAGTTAAGTGAGCCTAAGATTTAAAAGTCTACATCAGAAATTCTATATTTGAAAGATTTGTTAAACCTAAACATGACTTTAAAGAACAGTTATAGTAGCAACCATATAGTTACATTATGTTATCATATGTGGGACATTGATTCCTGAGTTCGCATTTGTTAACTAGGTTCATGTATATTTTTTTTTGTAGTTATATTTTTTATTTTATTTTAAGAAATAAAAGGGGGGTAAATAAGGGGAAGATACTGTACTATATGTGGGTAGTTGGTACCGTCCTCAGTCGAGAATAAACCGTAGATCTGAACACGCGCATTTTATTATTCGCCGATACTTTAAAGTTGAAGGCAAACTTTCGAACGCGAAGGTTGTCCTGTCCTGTGAGTGTGTGTTAACAGATTTAAATTTACTTAACATAAAAACTTAATTCACTGCATTCTTATCACGAATAGACTACAGACTTGTTAGCTATGTAAAAATTCCCATGAGTTCTTCTGGGTTGCTCATTACTCGACTTGTTAGCTATGTGAAATTACCAGGACGGCTTACGCCATCCATGAGTTCTTCAGGGGTACTTATTACTCGACTTGCTAGCTATGCGAAATTTCTAGTGCGGGCGCCACCCATGAGTTCCTTTGAGGTAAGTACTTCTTACTCAACTTTATGTGAAAAGTGTTAAAACTGTTACCTTTTGAACTGTACTAGAGAGCTAAGTTGACCCTCCCCCAAAATCTTGAGCTGCTACCCCCTGAAAGTAATCCTGACGGCGTCCAAGACTGCGGCAACTGTAGACAACTGCAAGCTACGTCTTCGGCTTCTTGGGATCGGACGGCCCGTCCCCCTCCCCGTCCTGGAATATCGCATTCGGCTGCGTCTTCTTGTAGGCCGGCGCGACCCAGTAAGGATTCTCCTCGGCGTCCTTCGCGTATTTGAACAGCGCCTCTCGAGGGTCCATATCGTCATTGACTCTTTTGGAAAGACCCAGGTTTCTGATGACAAACGAGCTGAGAGTAGACCCCGACGCGGCCACCCTGCCGCCCTGACCTGAAGTAATAGGCAAGTCAGGGCGATGTGACTTAACCGGATCTAACCGATCTTTTTCTAGCTTCTTTTTGTTCGTCCGTAGCTTCTCTTGTCGGAACAGAGGTAACGCGTGAGGAGTGATAATCTGTTGTGAGCTGACTACCTCTACGGAATGCTTCTTCCTGTGGGTCTTGACTACACATAATTTTGCGCCTCGTAGGCTCCGTTTCTGGTCGAAGTAGCATTTCACGACGCCATTCCCGCAACCGACGAACACCTGATTCAACTTCGCGTGCCAGATCGCTTTGATCACATGGGACTTGCTGACGTCAATCTCCGTGACTTGCTCAAAAGTTTTCGAGTTGTAAAACAGCAATTTCCCGATTTTTTCTCCCCTTTGTAGGGACTTCCCTGTGAGTATCATTGAGTCGTCCGGACTAAACGCGCAGTCCGTCTGTTCGTATCTTGAGAACAGGTCATCAAACACATGTAAAGGTTTCTGGAACGCCCTTAAATCCCACAATTTCATCGTGTCGTCGTTGCCTCTGCTGGCCAAGTACGAACCCAAATACGAATACGAAATGCTGGTGATTTCAGTCTGGTTTCTATGCGCATCTCTGACCACCATTGTTGTGTTTACAAAATTCTTCCTGTGATCCCACATTTGGATGGAACCGTCGTAGCACGCGCAAGCTACTGTGTTGCCGTCTCTGGAAAAGGCGCAAGCTGTAGGGTTGGTCTTGAGTCCGGCTTTCTGTCTCGGTTTTATGACGGCGCGGTGTTGTTTCGGGTTGTTTGTGAGCCAGAGCCGAAGGGTGCCGTCTTGGGCGCATGTCATAAACTCTTCGCGGATGTGAGGGTGCCAGCAGCCGCTGTTCAGTGAGGCTGTGTGGCCTTTTGTCCTGGGGAGAAGTGAAAGGGGCTGGTCAGGCATTGGCATATGGAATTTAATTATTATGTTAATTTAATGTCTGTGTCCCTTATGTGTTAATCTGCAACTACAATGAAGTAGAATTGTATTATTTGAATGTGTAATTATTGTAATAAGTAATTAAATATAATGTTTTGTGTCGCGTTAGCTGCAATGGCACAAATACTCTCTGATAATAATAAATAAATATGGAATTTAATATGCTCTGTTGAAATCAATATACCTAGTTTTGATGTGTTATGAATAGTTATGATAATATTGACAAAAGCCACACAATACATTTTAGTGTTGACTTTCTGTTAAACCTGCTAACCTACCTACTGATTAATTCCTAAGTCCTGCCTACACATTCAGGACAAAGAGTTACTTCATGTAATGGAACCCACCTTAGCACATAATTCACAATTTCTTTATTGCACACAAACAGTTACATAGGACAATGAAAAACATAGAAAACGTGTACAAAAGCGAGCTTATCTCTAATAAGAGATCTCTTCCAGCAAACCAAATAGGGATGAGACAGGCACATATTCTAAACTACTGTCTTAGCAGCGCACTTGTCCACTGCAGTGCACGGATGGGGTGACCTACCTAACCTAACCGAAGTTGGGTTAACATAACCTAACCCAACTCAACCTAACTAAACCTGAGCTAACCTCTAACCTAATCTAACCTCTAACCTTAAACAGAATAGAATAGACATAATTGAAACAAAAAGTAAACTTTAGAAAAAACCGACTTTAGGTTTAGGCTATGCGTCGCCTGCCCGTCAGCCACGCATTGTATTTGTACCTAGTATTGAGCAGTTCTGATGGCCATATGTGGTCTTCATCAGGAGGTCCGCATCACAATATTATGCTTACCATGTGCATTTGCACGAGTTATTATGAAAAACACAAAAATCACTATAGGTCTGCCTATAATATTTGAAGAGTTCCCTCGATTTCTCCAGGATCCCATCATCAGATCCTGACTTGGTGTCAATGGGACCAAAATGGGAAGGTAAACCCTTTCAAACTAAAAAATAATTTTCCAAATCGGTCCATCCGTTTAGGCGCTATCGAGGCACATACATAAAAAATAAAAATAAGAAAAAAAACAAACATCCGGACGAATTGTAAACCTCCTTTTTTGGGAAGTCGGTTAATAAATATGAATGATCAGGATCATTCAAGACAAAAAATGTGTGTCTTGTAACAGAACGCACATTCTAAACCACCATCTTACTTGGCCATGTCGTTGATGTACTGGTCCCCCTTGACGCACTCGAGGCTCTCGAAGCCGTCCCGGTCCAGCACCTTGGCCTGCGCGGCGCCGCTCACCACCAGCATCGCGTCTCCCGTGGCCGAGTACTGCAGCGCGCGGATGGGGTGGTTCTCGCACGGCTGGAGGGTACGGAACGAGCGGAGGGACGAGTCCATGCCTGGGGAAACAAGATGACTTCCTATTCTTGCACCTGGCCCATACGAGCGGGGCCTACTCATCGAATTCAGCCATACTAGATTCTGCACTAGCTGGAGTAGGAGGCCTGGGTGATTAATGCCCAATTTCAGCAACAGTTAGGGGAGACTTAGTTCTTTTTCTTAGTCGTCAGTCTAGTGATAGGTGGCCCGTAAAAGGCAATAAGCTGTCCCTTATTAGATAGGGATTGTTGGTGAAATCGGCCATAAGGTTACTTATTACTGGGTCTATGTACATACAACACAACTGTCCGTCCGCGGACCGCGGTTTTCAACCTATCCACATTGAGATGAAGTTCAAAACCTATGGATTAAAAAAACAGAACAAAAGATCTGGGTCATTTGTGGATGTTGGATGAGCTAGTATCTAGGATAAAGGTCAATCAAGCAATGCCTTTTCTAACTGGAACTTCTGACGTTGGATAGCTTGCAAAACGCTTCTGATGATAGGCTTATATAAATTGTATATTATCTTTAGAGAATTGCCCTCTGAGTTAAGGGTTAAAGAGTAATTACCAGCAAAGTCCCAGAATGAAACATCATAGTCAATCGAGCCAGTTGCCAGCCGGGCTCCAGACGGATCCACTGCCAGCGCCACCACTGCCTTCGTACCATGGTGCATCTCCACCTAGGTAGTAGGGAGGTACACAAATGATTAGTATTGAAAAGAAAATATCAAATAGGAATAAATAAACCCCAGGACATGGACGTTTACATGTCTGTGATGTCATTGTTTATGATTTTTTCCATGGAATTTCTTATATTTTGAGTTGTTTAAATGGCACTTAAATTAGAAAATCATACATTACTTTACTTACTTACTTACTTACTTACTTAATACTTTATTGCACAAAACAGAATACAGACACTTAATAATGGAAAAAACATGTACAAATGTGAGTAGGCAAAGGTACCTCATGTGAGTTCGGAATCCTCTTCTCCAAGGACAACTCTTCTTCCTCATCAGACCCACTGAGCTCATCGTAGCTGTCCTCGCCCTTCATCTTATCATCTTTGCCTTGTTTCTTATCTTCGTCGCTTTTACTTTCACTAACTTCAGGTATCGGAGGGCCTATTGACATGCCAGGAGGTAACGGAGGCCCGATGAGATCATCGTCTTCCTCTTCTTCTTCATTATTTTTAGGATTTTCTTTATTTTTTGCTTCTTCTTTTTCTGCATTAGCTTTAGCCTCAAGTTCTTTTGCAGCTTTGTTTTTTGCGGCTTCGCGGGCACTGGCTTTAGCTTGTTCCAGTTGCTCGTCGATGTTAAAGTTTTTTGCTTTCTTACCGAAGTTTCTAAGGCCCATCACCTCCTGCATATGCTGGCTTTCCAGGTCTTCAGAGATCTCTTCAATCTCTGAGGTCTCCTGGATCGGTGTGCTGCCAAAAGTCCCAAAACCAGAGGTTGATACTGCTTTATCTTCTGCATTATCATTCTGCGTCGGTTTCTTCACATTGAAGTTGATTTTGCCAAAACATATTGCAGGTTTCTTGCTCATTTTCGAGGCGGTAGGTTTAGGGTTGAATTGAACAGTGACAACTCTGCTTGTGTTTGGTATTTGTAAAGATTACATTACACTTTACAGTACCTATGCTGACTTATATTTGGGTAGATGCATACCCTACCTACTATCAACAGGATATGGAGAAAAGAATAAGATACCTACAAATACTGCGTAAAAATCGGGAAAATTTGCGCAACAAGCACAAAAACAAAACACGCAAAGCAAGATCTGTCTGTCTGACACTGTTTTTTTTAACTTGTAGTCTTGTGTCGGTCATGTACGAAGAACGATTAGGAAACGTTACCGTGCAATGAACGAAAAGAAACGTTTCCCTACGCTAGTCGCTAATCGGACATTCGTTCTATTAGGACATGACCAACCGACCGACCGAGCGAGCGCTAATCGGACTTTACAGTACCTATGCTGACTTATATTTGGGTAGATGCATACCCTACCTACTATCAACAGGATATGGAGAAAAGAATAAGATACCTACAAATACTGCGTAAAAATCGGGAAAATTTGCGCAACAAGCACAAAAACAAAACACGCAAAGCAAGATCTGTCTGTCTGACACTGTTTTTTTTAACTTGTAGTCTTGTGTCGGTCATGTACGAAGAACGATTAGGAAACGTTACCGTGCAATGAACGAAAAGAAACGTTTCCCTACGCTAGTCGCTAATCGGACATTCGTTCTATTAGGACATGACCAACCGACCGACCGAGCGAGCGCTAATCGGACTTTACAGTACCTATGCTGACTTATATTTGGGTAGATGCATACCCTACCTACTATCAACAGGATATGGAGAAAAGAATAAGATACCTACAAATACTGCGTAAAAATCGGGAAAATTTGCGCAACAAGCACAAAAACAAAACACGCAAAGCAAGATCTGTCTGTCTGACACTGTTTTTTTTAACTTGTAGTCTTGTGTCGGTCATGTACGAAGAACGATTAGGAAACGTTACCGTGCAATGAACGAAAAGAAACGTTTCCCTACGCTAGTCGCTAATCGGACATTCGTTCTATTAGGACATGACCAACCGACCGACCGAGCGAGCGCTAATCGGACATTCGTTCTATTAGGACATGACCGACCGACCGACCGAGATACTCGCTCGGTCGGTCGGTCGGTCATGTCCTAATAGAACGAATGTCCGATTAGCGACTAGCGTAGGGAAACGTTTCAGCGAGAAGGAGAATGGCGGGGCGGGCGGGAGCCATTCATTACATTACATTATGTATTATTATACTTTAATAGAAGTGACAAGTAGTCAAGAGACTAGAATGACAGTCCTAAGCCTGTTTAGGTATGAAGGAAAATCTAATATTATTTAACTTTTTATTTCTGCAATGCAAACTGACACGTAGGTACAATTGTATAAATATGTGAATACAGAGTATAATATTCCTGAAGTTTCTGCTCTGCACGACAAGAAAGGTTAATCTAATAGCCCATTTTTTATTCATCCAATCCAACGTCCTAATAGTACTAATAAAGCTGTTAGAGCTTACTGGTACACCGACTGAAATGTCCTAGTACGGAGCGCTCTCTGAGGACCGAGCAGGCATATTGTTTTATTCATAAGATCCAATGTCCTAATAGTACTAATAGAACTGTTAGAGTGTACTAGTACACTGACTGAAATGTACTAGTACGGAGCGCTCTCTCTGATGACCGAGCAGGCACAAGACTATTAACTTGTCTGTTTGCGTTTAAATATTTCAGTTCTTTGTAGGTTTGAGTACAGTAGAATTAGTAGAGGAGCACTAATGAAACGCACACGAGAGACTGCGGTCCGAATAAAGCTGTCAGACATTTTAGTACGTAGTATTTTCTATCGAATTTGAACCCTAGCGTATGCAACATAAAGCTCTAATTCAAGCTGGTCATTCATAGCGTTCAAAATCAAATCAACGACGAAAACGAAAACACGAAAACGTCAAAGTCAAAGGTCATCCTCCGGCAAAACATAAATATTTATTTATTTTTAGCGAAAATCACAAGATTTTGCTACGGCTATACGTGATAGAAGTAGGATATTTAGTGCAACTATATCTTCACCCCGGCATCAAGGTGAGTCCTTTAGAGGTAGACCCAAAAGGGGTACAAAAAACCAATAACCATTTTCTGATTCAAGAATACCTGCCAATTCCAATTTCCAACCCAAACATTTCAATAATGCTCACGCAGGTAGGTTTAACGACGTTCACGTGTATTATTTGCGTCTTTACCAAGAATTTTCGTTTGCGGAATTCGAGAGATAAACCATTTCAAAGTTCTGTTTTGAATAACTGGCCACTTGCGTTGATTTGATATAGTGTCGTCCGTCATTCTCGCCAGGACTGCTGCAGCAAGCGGTCGTGTCGAAGATGCTGCTCTCAGGAATCCTGTGCCTTTGTTTCGGTGCTGCCTTTGGGTTTACCGTAAAAGGTGAGTAATACACCTGCTATATGTCGGTGAATAAATAGGTCAGAGTGTCGATAAGGGGGTGGAAGAATTTATTGTAAAGGGTAGTTTCTTATCTAAATTACCCAGTTTTCGTTTGAATTAATATTAGAATAAACAGGAACATTTGTAATAAAAAATAATTGATTAATTGGAAGAGTAAGATAATGTTAATTGCTGCCCAAAACAATTATTTACATCTGTAATAGGATGCAGCTAATTACTTGTGCATATTGTATGATCTGACTGAACTTAATCCTGATCTAGTTACATCCAGTTTCCAAAAAAAGAAAATTAGCTGTGTAGCTACTTGTTAAAGTCACTAACTCATGTTCATTTAAGTGTCTGTTATATGTGACCTCTCTTTCAGAATAAATTTTAATCACTGGGTGTAATGTAAGCATATTTGTGCATTTGCATATTTCCCTTGAGACCAATAAGTTTTGAGCAACAAATAATGTTTTTTTTTAATATTAATAGATAGCCCACCTGCATGGAGCTCCGTCTACACTGTGAAGGGTCTGCTGAACATCCCGTATGCTGAACTTCACGAGCCGTTCTATGCCTGGTAAGATTCTCTGCATCATCATCTTATAATCTTATCTTACAAATTACTTATCTAGCAAAAAGGTAAACAAAAGCCAGCTTAAATGGCTTTGATGTTCATAACATATTTTTTGCTGCGTCCAATGTACCTTTTGCTATAAGTTTGGTAATTCGAGTTTAGACTGTCTTTGTTCATCATTATCTTGTCCTGTCCTCAGCAGGCTTATAGTACCTACTCTCAGTTCAGTACAGATTACTTCCTCACACTACATACCTCAGCAGGCTTATAGTACCTACTCTCAGTTCAGTACAGATTACTTCCTCACACTACATACCTCAGCAGGCTTATAGTACCTACTCTCAGTTCAGTACAGATTACTTCCTCACACTACATACCTCAGCAGGCTTATAGTACCTACTCTCAGTTCAGTACAGATTACTTCCTCACACTACATACCTCAGCAGGCTTATAGTACCTACTCTCAGTTCAGTACAGATTACTTCCTCACACTACATACCTATCTACAGATGTAAATGGCATTGGGTAATGTTGGCGTCGTTTTGACGATTTTGAGTATTGGCGGCCACTCATGAAACTTATAAATTTTGAAAGAGCAAATAAAATAAATTTTAAAGATAAGCTAGTCTTACTATGAAGTACATGTACTTTATAGTTTTTTCAGTACAAAAAGTGTTCCTTGAAGCTCTATTATCTCAGCTTCGAAATGGTTTACAGCAATGCTTCCTCTTTAAATGGGTTGAGTACTCTATATCAACAATTGAATATAACAACATTCATAATATCAACGCCATTTGATCAATGTTTTACTAAAGCAAATGCTTAAAAGGTCATAATATCATAATATCAACAATTTACTAGGACAACCGTTTACATAGTCAACGGTTCACTATGTCAACACTCACTTAAAATTGTATGACTCCTGCCCAAAACCGAAATATCAATATGTATGTTCATTAAGTGAGTGTTGACATATTGAACCGTTGACTATGTAAAACATTCAATTGTTGATATAGAGTACCCAAATATGATACTGCTACCAAATAATGATAAAGATATCGGTGGCCGCGAATTAAAATAACCGGCCAAGTGCGAGTCGGACTTTCGCACGAAGGGTTCCGTACCGTTATCTATAAAAAACCGCAAAAAAAAAATTGTATGGGAGCCCCCCTAAATATTAATTTATTTTTAATTTAATTATTTATTTTGTAAGTTAATAATATACTCAATATATTGTGAACATTTTAAGCGTCTGCCTGCTACCATTATCAATATCGAGCAAAAATTAGCAAAAAAAATATATACGCGTGTAGCACCGTACACGTGTTAGAAGTAAAACTTCTGTAGCTAGATCATTAAGTGTTACCTATACTATACACCTATACCTACCTATACTAAAAGAGATTTAAATTTCCAATTTTGAGATCCAATCTCTGCTTCAAGTTACTTTTAAGTTTCAGACGTCCGATTATTTGAAATTATTTTATACTTGTACTTACTATTAATACGTCATGTCATTTATTTCCCACCATTCCTTATCTACAATTTGTCGCGCTCGTGGTGATATACTTAACTCATTCAATAGTGTCACTACTATTTGCATCTCGCTCAGATTATATACCATCTGACGTCACGTCTTTAAGCCGTCTCGCTCAAATGTATGCATTGCTTTGCTTGTTTTAGAAATCCATATCGACCCGTGTGACATTGATGAAACTCTTTTCTTACAAACTGTATGGATCGCATCGCACAGCTGTCAAACATAAGTTCCGGTTCCAACAAAGAGGTTGAACGAAGTAGTTTGAGTCATGCTAGATATTAGGCTACTAACGCCATCTAGCGAAAGAGATTGAGCGCCATCTTGGCCATACCGGAAATCAAGAACTCGTGGAAGAATGCTTAAAATAATTTTTATTTGTTAACGTTTCATCAGGTTTTTCTCTCACTAATTAACATTCTTTATTGTACGAATGTATTATTATCTTATCTGATTAGTTAAAAACCGTATTGAAAATAGTTGCGGTTTTAAAAGTCTTCAGCCGACCCTGACGTCACCGATTCCAATTTCCGTTACATTTCTTAGCCACTCGTGATAGCACCCGGCTAGTAGCAATTGAAAAGCAAATATATGAATAACCCACAGTTGAGAGGTTAAATAAATTTTACCCCCGTGCCCCAAGAAGTTTTACTTCAAAAATCACGTTTGCTGTATGGGAGCCCCCCTTAATATTAAATTTCTTTTGATTTTTAGTATTTGTTGTTATAGCGGCAACAGAAATACATCATCTGTGAAAATTTCAACTGTCTAGCTACCACGGTTCATGAGATACAGCCTGGTGACAGACAGACGGATGGACAGACGGACAGACAGCGAAGTCCCAGTAATAGGGTCCGGTTTGCCACCCTTCGGGTACGGAACCCTAAAATGAATTCAATGGTCCATAGTAGGTTACCCAACCCCCTTTGAGTTTGACTACAAAATTAGAAATAATAATGTAAAGTGAAGTTAGGAAATAATAAAACAAATATCAATGTAAAACCATAAATTGATTCTTTCTTTAACAAATCAGTGCAATGTACTTTAACTAAAACACGATAAGATTTAAGCCTCATTTATTAAATTAAAAGAAATCACATACATAAATCATAATCATGATTTTTATGCAAAATTTGCCCTTTGTCCAACAGTAACAGGGTGCATTTCATCTCTAAACTGTTTAGCATAATTCATAATGACAAATTGTGTTGTATCGTTATCAAAGTCAGAGGTCAGTCGAGTACATGTATATCATGTTTCTGATAAGGTCATGTTGACACAGTAAGCATCTCTTTGTTTATAGATTAAACAGTAAAATATAAAAATTAACGGTATACAATATAAGCTGGAAATCGCCAATGCGCAATTTACGTAATCCCAGATCTGAAAGCATATAGCACAGATTTTATATAACCCCAGATAATTATAACACTATATTGTACTGTTTTATTGTACGCGCAATTCTTCCCCTTACCTATCATCTCCGTCTCCTACCCAACATGGTTTGCTGGAAGAAATCTCTTATTAGAGATAAGCTCGCCTTTGTACATTTTTTTTCTATGTTAAGCTATTTTTACTGTCATGTGAGTACAATAAAGAAATTACGAAATTACTGTACACATAAGATTGAGTACTGTCACGCAAATAGTGTATTGAATAAGTGGCTAAAAGTAGTAGCCTCTGTCACGCCGTATGGGGAAAGGCGTGACGCTATGTCGACCTCTGTGGGCGGCGGGGGACGAGGTAAGAGAGCTGTGATTGGTCAGCCGCTGCGAAACTGTCTGGCGGCCCGTCATCGTGCATAGGTTGCGTATGCGAACGTTTGTTGAATACAACAAACGTTTGCCGCATTCCCCCGCAGGCGCAGTCAATTGGATATATAGTCTCTGCGTCCAACACTCGTCGCTATCTTTTTGTCTTACATTTTCCAGGTATGACACTCAAAATGGCAGATCCCGCATCGACTACTACGGCGGAATGGTCAAGACCTATCAGCTAACATCATCTGTCTATCCTCAATATGGAACAAGCATCAAGGTATTTGTCCAAATTACTGTTTCACATGTACTTGGGTATTAGGTTGTAAAAAGAATGTACATGGCATAAGCTGCATAGCATGGCTAATGGCATCGTAACAAACGCTTGATGACAGGTTCGTTGCGTGTTGCGTAGAACTAGTCCCTATAAACGTCACTCAACTGCCAAAATACTTTTGGAATTATTGTTGTATTTTAGATCGCAAAATGTAGTTTACAAAGTTATTGGTGCGGCTACTTTCATACTGCATGTACGTAACTAGGTACATTCATAAGTTTGTATGTGTTATTGAAAGAAAATTATTTGGGTTATTTTTTTTGACCGAGCGAGCGAAGCGTCTCCGTTTCAGGATTGGGCAAGTTTTTGGTTTGTTTTCAAAATGGCAGAGATATGGGTGTTGAAAATGTAAAAATCCGAGTTTTCAAAGTTTTTGGTACGGCTTCACTCCATGGAGCAAACCAAGTGCATTCATCTGGGTGCACGGCAGTGCACCACCAAGTCGAGCAAGCACAGCCGTACCATCCTTTTCTCGAAGCAATTCAGGCCATATTCGACCCCCCTAAAACTTCGTTGTGGATAAAACAAGAAGCCTGATTTTTCTGTTACTAATTAGGCCTTATATCAACACGATATATTAAATTTTTTATTCAATTTGAACCAGTAGTTTAAGAATTGTAACATGTCAAAGTTTCCTCATTTTGTCACTGACTGACTGACCGATCATCAAAACTCCCAGGCACTTCTAGCAGACATAGAACCTTCAAATTTGGGATATAAATAGTAATTAGTATTCTTATCAAGGGAAAACTTAAACATTTCAAGCTTATGTTATAGTTTTCCAGAAAACCTATCTGCATCAATAACTTTGTAATCTTATATAAAATGTATAGGATTACAAAGTTACATTTGCAGTTTATGAATCATTGAATGCCCCTAGGAAAATATGCCTTTACAAACAAGATTCTATAAACATATTATGTATACATACATAATATCACGCCTGTTTCCTAGAAGAGGGATACGTACATCCACCAGGGACCACCACTTACCACGGTCCAGGCATACATCCCTCGATATATTAATTTTTTTATTCAATTTGAACCAGTTGTTTAAGAATTGTAACATGTCAAAGTTTCCTCATTTTGTCACTGACTGACTGACCGATCATCAAAACTCCCAGGCACTTCTAGCAGACATAGAACCTTCAAATTTGGGATATAAATAGTAATTAGTATTCTTATCAAGGGAAAACTTAAACATTTCAAGCTTATGTTATAGTTTTCCAGAAAACCCATCTGCATCAATAACTTTGTAATCTTATATAAAATGTATAGGATTACAAAGTTACATTTGCAGTTTATGAATCATTGAATGCCCCTAGGAAAATATGCCTTTACAAACAAGATTCTATAAACATATTATATAATACATACATAATATCACGCCTGTTTCCTAGAAGAGGGATACGTACATCCACCAGGGACCACCACTTACCACGGTCCAGGCATACATCCCTCGTTTCCTTTGGTTACCATTATGCTTAAATTATATATTACTAGCTGACCCGGCAAACGCTGTTTTGCCATATAAATAATTATAACACTTAGGGGTATGAAAAATAGATGTTAGCCGATTCTCAGACTACGAAGACAAACACTGTGACACGAGAATTTTATATACAGGGTGTAACAAAAAGGGTTTAACTCCCGAATGTATGTGGTTACTATG
This sequence comes from Argyresthia albistria, assembly GCA_963457715.1. Taxonomy (NCBI): domain Eukaryota; kingdom Metazoa; phylum Arthropoda; class Insecta; order Lepidoptera; family Argyresthiidae; genus Argyresthia; species Argyresthia albistria. The sequence continues at coordinate 71,454 of CAUOQF010000266.1, read as the reverse complement.
GGACCAACTTGATCAGAGCAACTTGATTTTTCACTTCTCCATATAAATCAGCCGAGCGCCCAGACCGAAATGTATGGGGAAGTGAAAAATCAAGTTGCTCTAATCAAGTTGGTCCCATAGTAAAAGTTGCTCAGAATGATGTCCCAAACCACATACATCCGGGAGTTAAACCCTTTTTGTTACACCCTGTATATATGTATGATGTACATTCCCGACAAAATGCTTCAAATATAATAAAACTATTCAATCAATAGAACAAATTGCGTTCTAATGCGACGGGAGTGGTAGCAGATTAATCCAATTGCTCGATAGATGGCGCTGCCTGTATTTTAACTCACGCTATGGTTTGAAACCGTCGCTAGCTTAAGTAGCGGAGTTGCTCGCCAGCGATTTCAACTAGTTGTTGATAATTTTTGTATCTGCATTAATTATTATATTTACTAACTATTTGGATTTGTTCATCTAGCACATTTGCCAGAACTAGTAGTCGCAATGGATTCGGAAATAGTGTATGTGAATGACCAACCATGCCCACACCGGATTGTACGGATACCTGGCGATGGGTCGTGTTTGTTTCATTCTTTGTCATTCTCTATGTATGAGAATATTGAGTCGTCGTATGAGATTAGACTTGCTATAGTCGAGTATGTGGTAGCACATTGGGAAGAGTTCCAAGTTTATACTTGTGACGAGCACGGAGACCCCTACATTAACGCTATGTTTTTTATTGTTATTGTAAAAGTACCAAAGGTACCAAATTTTAAAAAGTAGAACTTTACAAAAAGAAGTGAGATCCCATCAAAAACATCCTGTAAAAAATACCAAGTCTCGCAGCTCTGTGATTCTACCGTAAAAAGTTGTGAGATCCATGTTATACCAAGTCGGTTAACTGATTTAGTCCCTACTTAAGGGGCCTTCTGTCTTAAGTTAATACGTAAGATATTTTCATATCTATATTCAAATCTTTTACTTTTTAAATAAAAATATCGACTTGGCCATCGCATGAAGGCACAATGTATCTTCGAAATCATATCTACATTATATTAGGTTGTTTAGAGTATAATTGCGTTCTACACGATTAAAACTTGGTTCCAAAACTAATATATGTATACCTTTAACAAGCGGCAACAATAGAAAATGGAAGACTAGTGCAACAAAATTACTAATGCTCTAGTTATTTTCAGTCCATTAAATTCCAGTACCTTTCACTTCTTTATGCATTCGGAAGGAATTTGATGAAAAACCAGGTTTCTGGCTCTTAGTTCTGTGTGATAGATAACGTATTTGTATATATTTATTACACGATACATGACAGGACATAAAAACAGAAATAACATGTACCAAGGTCAGCTTATCTCTAAATAGAGATTTCTTCCAGCAGACCCTGGTTGTAAAGGACTAAACAAACTAAGCATGCGATGGCCAAGTCGATATTTTTATTTAAAAAGTAAAAGATTTGAATATAGATATGAAAATATCTTACGTATTAACTTAAGACAGAAGGCCCCTTAAGTAGGGACTAAATCAGTTAACCGACTTGGTATAACATGGATCTCACAACTTTTTACGGTAAAATCACAGAGCTGCGAGACTTGGTATTTTTTACAGGATGTTTTTGATGGGATAAGTTTGTGTGTTAGCAGTTCAGCTTTCCCACCGACACACCCGCGAGGTCTACAGCTCACAGAGCCACTAGTGTTAAAAGGTGTGACGCAATAATATAATTTTTTGTTCCAGGTGGCCCCAATAACCACAGAGTCGGTTCTGAATCAGAACACGTGCCTACAGGTGAACGGTACAGACAAAATGCTCGTGAGCGCACAGTCAGTACTGCCAGACATGTCCGACTTCAAATATGTGGGTGAGTTGCCTCATTCCTCACTTTATTCTCAGCAGACTTAAGTACCAATAACTGCGATTATTAATAATTGTGGCCCATTAATGACTCCACCGAGGGGCCCAAGCCTTCACTGGCGGCTAGGCCAGCGGCCATATCGGCGTATCGGTAATAAAAACCGGCCAAGTGCGAGTCGGACTCGCGCTCGAAGGGTTCCGTACCAGTATCTATAAAAACGGCAAAAAAAACAGGTCTGTTGTATGGGAGCCCCCTTTAATATTTATTATAATCTGTTTTTTAGTATTTGTTATTATAGCGGCAACAGAAATACATCATCTGTGAAAATTTCAACTGTCTAGCTTAATTATCACGGTTCATGAGATACAGCCTGGTGACAGACGGACAGACGGACAGACAGACAGACAGACAGACAGACAGGCAGGCAGACAGACAGACAGACAGACAGCGGAGGCTCAGTAATAGGGTCCCGTTTGGCGCCCTTCGGGTACGGAACCCTAGAAAGACTGTAATTCTGGCGAGCATCAAGACAACACAGTTTCAAACAATTATATTAGAATAAGTTGCTCGTATCGGTACACCGAAATGGTACATTATACATTTTTTCCTAAAAATGTATATTGAACATTTTTAGGAAAAAGTATTTATTGTACATGTCACAATGTCACCTTTAGAACCTTTAGAACTTAAAATGTACGATAAACGAAATCGACATTATCTAAATGTACCCTCATCGGTCAACAGCCAAAAGATCTTGTTATGATTCAAAGAGATTCATCCATACACATACCATTTATTAAGTCTTAGAAGGTGTCTTTAGCCTGTAGTACATAGTTATACATTCATGTTACTTGTCTCTCTGTAGAATGAGCGCACAAATCTGTAAATTTTATTTAAATAAACGAACTTTGAAATTGAATTGAAAAAGAACCAGGGGTAATCATTAGGAAATCTCGGTTTGGACTAAATGTTCATGTTAACAAACTTAAACATAGTGTCACGTCTTTTCCCATACGGGGCGGCAGAGGCACCACTGTGCCCACTTTTAGCCAGTTAAACAATACTCCATTCTGCTGTGAAGTAATGAAGGTTTCCTCATTTATTCAATGTCCGTCTTAATGTTAATTTTGCTGTGAATCCAGGCACAGAAAACATGATGGACTCGGAGGTCGCAAAATGGCGGATGGTCGAGACGATAGGCGACAAGATCAACAAATACACGATGTGGGTCAAGTACAAGAAGAGTCTGCGCGGCGAGTCTATTGCCATCCCTGTCAGGTAATTTCTCCAACAATCCCTATCTTTAGGGGACACTTTATTTCCCTTCAGGAGCCACCTACCGGGGGGCAATGCTACTAAAAATAAGCGTTCCATTAGCAATGTGCAACGCCGCGAGAATGCCTCAAAAACGCCTCGCGAATACTGGCAATGCATTTGGGATGTGTTACCGGAATACCGAATGACGCCATTTCGGGCGTTTTAGAAGCGGTGGCGGTCCAATTTAAACGCGTTTCCCAGAGCAGCATCGGGCCCCTGTTGTTTCGCTTTTACCTAAGTTTAATGGTTGTCTAGGCTACTAGGGGACCCGAGGCCGATCGCCAAAACAATCTCTAGACAGCTAAGAAAAAGAGCTAAGTGTCCCCTAAACGTTTGGTTTAATAGGGCATTAAACATTAACATTTACATGCAGGCACATACATTGCTTCTGGCCCCACACTAGGATACCCAGTGTCGTGGAAACTAGAAACAGCAACATCACAAACATGTGCACATCCAAGACCTAGGGGTTTTTTTAGTCCCCAGCGGGACATCTCGCAGATCCGCAATCGCTGAGCCAAAGAGGTCGCTGAATGCTTTTTTTGAAAATTTGCATGTTTGTAGGGTTCCGTACCCGAAGGGCGCCAAACGGGACCCTATTACTGAGACTTCGCTGTCTGTCCGTCTGTCTGTCACCAGGCTGTATCTCATGAACCGTGGTAGCTAGACAGTTGAAATGTTCACAGATGATGTATTTCTGTTGCCGCTATAACAACAAATACTAAAAATCAAAAGAAATTTAATATTAAGGGGGGCTCCCATACAACAAACGTTTTTGTTTTGATCATTTTTGCTCGATATTGATAATGGTAGGTAGCAGTTAGACGCTTAAAATGTTCACAATATATTGAGTATATTATTTACTTAAAAAATAAATAATTAAATTAAAATTAAATTAATATTTATGGGGTCTCCCATATTATTTTTTTTTGCGGTTTTTTAGGTAATGGTACGGAACCCTTCGTGCGCGAGTCCGACTCGCACTTGGCCGTTTATTATAATGACTAGATAAATTATAAACAAGAACACAAATTCAGATGCGGTGCGGAATTGTAAAATAAAACATTGTGACAGACAGATTTTCTGGCTACTTCAGGAGACTTTTCTATCGAGCAAAATTATTAAAATTACGTTTACGGGAAAGCGAAGTCACACTGACACTCGTGATAAACAAGCTAGTGAAAAAACGTACAGCAATAATACTCGTCATTCCGAGCGATTTGTGTTTTGCTAAAAGCTGTTTTTGCCTAGGGCGCCGTCTTAAGCCTCGTCCATATACAAGGTGTAAATGAATTAACGCAAAATAAGAAACTACTTTGTTAGAGACATCATTCTGAGCAACTTTCATTACGAATCCGATTTGATTAAAGCAACTTTATTTTTCACTTCTCCATACAAATCAGCTGACCCCACTCAGGCCAAAATGTGCGCCTTAGCGACCGCGCAAGCCCCTCTCTGGACGAGCCCTCAATGTATGTGTCTGTATGTGTGTTGCAGGTACGAGATGAAAGGCTACAACACTCTGCTGGGCTCACACTACGATCACTACTACTTGGAATATGACGAGTACAATGTCGACGCGATCGACGCGTCCGTCTTCAAAGTAGACTCTGGTAAGTCACATTCATCTTCGACATGAGAGAGAATAGGACCCTGTTTCTACTCCCTTTCTGTTCGATTCTCTGGAGAATACAAGCGAGCTTACCTCTATGAAGAGATTTCTTCCAGCAAACCTAGGATGGTCTGGAAATAAACAAACATATTTTTTCTGCTTTTTCCGTTCTATAAACTCATAGCATCTATCATATAATTTTCTTGACTTAGCTGGCAATAGACTGTTAGTCATATCATTCGCCACACTTAAAATATTTGGCGAAGTTAAATCCTCGTCAAAATCACTACTTTGTGACATTTTTATGCGAATACAACAATATTTCAACAATTTCAGTGCTTAGTTCCCTAAAACAAAACTTATCAATTGGTGCCAAACTAACCATCACACACGAGGTGCGTGCGTTCCGCGACATCGGCGTCAGCGCCATAATCGATTACAGCGTCTACGATGCCATCGTTTTGTATCGCCAAAACTGACTCGGAACGGCTTCGTAGACGCTGTAATCGATTTTGGCGTGACTCGGAACAGGGGGACCGTCACACAGGTGCACGCGCGCACCGCCGCGCCGCCGCGCCACAGACTCAAACACCTTGGCTGTACGGTTTCAAGGCCCTTGCCTTTCCCAAAAAAAGTAGAACTGTATCGTTAAGGAAAAAAAGATTGATAATAACATTCGCTTTGTTCGTGAATTAGTTTTATTATGTTTTTTTTTAATTAGATAACTGTATTGCATTTATAAAGTACGTCATTATCAATTTGATTTCAAGTTTGTATTTCGAAGTTTATGACATGAGAGTAGATAAAATACATTGTAATGTCCGTCATCGACATAATTCTGATACAATACGAGGTGACAGCCAGAACAGTTTGGGTAGGTACGTCAAATAAGTTATCGAAGTGCTATAGGTATGAATAAGGTGATTAATGGATGTATGGTTATATTCTAATACTAACTTGTCCCTTTAGAAAAGGATCAATCGTAAACAAATTCATGATAATAATCAACACCTGGTTCCGACAGAATACCAGCGCTATAGGTCTTCCTGTAGCATATGCTGCGCCGGAACCGTTTCACCGTCGCCGTACACAATACATTATATTATTATATTATCTCTGGCACAAATGTGCCTCTGCCGCGCAGTCGTGGAGCGGACACGATGCTACAACTAATCTTATTTTGTGTAACTTTATTTTTCTGCTCCTTTCTATTTTTGCATAATTTCTTGTCTCTTTTGCTTCTGCTTTGAACTGTGTTTCTATTTTGTGTATTGTGACGTCTGAATAAACGCTTATCTTATCTTATAATTATATAAAATAAAATTCTGGTAAAAAATACAGTTAAAATTGTACCGTCCCTGACTTCCTCTGCTGCCGTCCGCCTCTCCTCTCCCCGCCTCCCCCCACTCTGGTGCGCAAGTGCCTCTGTTGCTTCGTATGGGAAAGGGCGTGACGCCATGTGCGTGTTCGCAGGGCTGCGGTGTGGCTCGTTCCCCGGGCCGGGGGCGAAGCACTACGCGTCATTCAACCCGATGATGGAGTTCGTTCACCCCAAGAGAGACGATCACGTCGATGACGAGTTCACCAGGTGACAACCTCTTTGCATAAATATCTATTTTTACAGAGCCACCATCTCTGTAGAACGGCCAAAGCGGAACTACAGATTTATTTATTTCTTTATTTATTTATTATTCAAATTAAATTGTTTGGCATTACAGACTAGTTAGTCCAATGCGCTAGACAAATACATATTAATTAATGGTATTCCATGAGTAATTATGCATTCCATTAGATAATTCAATACAATTCAATTCAATACAATTCAAACAATTCAATACGATACGATTCAATCAGATAACAAGAGAAATGCCAAGGCGGAACTACTGATGCCACTGTCGACCATTTGCAATAACCCATCTATCCATGGTTTTCACATTACTAGAGTTAGATTTGACAGTTGCGCAATGGAACTTATGTCAAATTTGACCCAATCTATCTGCAGATTGAGCATAAATACCTGTTGTTAAATTATTTCCCGTCCATCCTAGGTTTGCTGGAAGAAATCTCTTAATAGAGATAAGCTCGCCTTTGTCATGTGTTGTCCACTTTCAATTGTAAAATGTGTTATTCTGTGCAATAAAGTATAAAGTAAGTAAAGTAAATAGGATATTGCAAACGGCCGTATGAAAACGTCACTTCGCTGTCAGTTTGTTTGCATTGTGTATGCTGTTCAATTAGAGACTTGGAGTAGATGGTGGCGCCATCGCTCATTCTCTTGTTATTGCGGTGGATCTGTACCAGAAACTATATTATATCCAATTGACTGCGCCTGCGGGGGAATGCGGCTCGCCAAAGGTTAGTTGTATTCAACGTACGCAACCTATGTACGATGACGGGCCGCCAGACAGTTTCGCAGCGGCTGACCAATCACAGCTCTCTTACCTCGTCCCCCGCCGCCCGTAAATTGTTGAGTTGTGTTTCAAAGGAAAATGTATCTATGCGCTCTCCACTGGACAAGTGCTCCCTGATCTGTACTGACGCCACTATGAAAACTTCACTTCGCTGTCAGTTGTTGTAGTGTATGTTCAGTTGGCGTAGGTAGACGGTGGCGCCACGTTGCATTCTCTTGATAAAGATGTTTTGGCTGATGAGTGACGTTTGCAGGGTGCCGCCACTTCTACGCAACTTAATGCGACGAACCTGTCATCACCACAAACTCTTCATTCCTCATTGGTCAACAACCGTCAGTTCCACCTATTTTTAACCGACTTCCCAAAGGAGGAGGTTTACAATTCGTCCGGATATTTGTTTTTTTTTTTTTTATGTCTGTTCCCCGATTGCGCCGAGACGGATGGACCGATTTGGAAAATTATTTTTTTGTTTGAAAGGGTTCACCTTCCCATTGGTCCCATTGACACCAGGTCAGGATCTGATGATGGGATCCTGGAGAAATCGAGGGAACTCTTCAAACATTATAGGCAGACCTATAGTGATTTTTGTGTTTTTAGTAATAACTCGTGCATTTAACACGGTATGTATAATATTGTGATGCGGAACTGCTGATGAAGACCACATATGGCCACCAGATCTGCTCAATACTAGGTACAAATACAACTGACGGGCAGGCAACGCATAGCCTAAGCCGGTGGACCTAGAGCCATGAAACTTTGTACAGGGGTTCCTTAGTAGCGTGGGGTAGCACTGATATGGGATTTGACAAAATTAAGTCCCCAGGGGGGGGGGGGGACAAGGGTTTACAGTTTGTATTAAACTCAATCTAATCAAATAGGGTTTGTGGAAGTCGGTTTTTTCTAAAGTTTACTTTTTGTTTCAATTATTGCGCTCCAAAAGATTGTTGGAAAGCTGTAGGTCGTCTTGCAGTTAATATAAATTGTCCTGTTTGTAACCCCTGAACAAATAATAAGTTAACTGTGTCATTAATTCAGATTTAAGGCGAAGCATGGCAGAGACTACGCCAGTGACACCGAGCACGCCAAGAGGAAGAATATCTTCAGACAGAACCTCAGGTAAAGGCAGGAAATAGGTAATACACAACCACACCTCGGACACTCCATAGAACGCAAATAATCACCTATTACTACTACATAACCAAATGATGTTTGTATACGTGCAAATGTGTGCGTAAACTTTGCTAGGGCTGATGGCGCGGCAAATGCAGCGATATTAAAGTATACGCGTCGTCACTCGTCCGGCGTTCAGCCCTGTCTGTTGATCCTTTAACCAATCTTTTGACGCCAGGGGTGGGGTGCGGTATCTGGATCAGCGCGGGGAAGGGAGTGGCCGTTCTGGACGGAGTACTATTATCTCTTCTGTGACAAAACTAGAAATGTTTCAAGGTGTCTTAAACATTATTCAATGTGATAAATATCCGCAACGCAGCTTTTCTTTTTCGTCTGTCTTCATAAAATAGTCAGAGGCACCATAGAAACATCACTACTATCAAACATTGAAATCCACGTCCCTAACCGAGCTGTGAGAATGCCCCGCACTTTTTCTATCCCCCCTTGCAGAACGTCAGCGCCAGCAACCCACTGGTGCGGATATGTCGTTCATACAACGCAGTCGCTGCTAATCATGATCCCAACGGGCCTGACATCTATCACGATTCACTGCCATGCTTTTAAAAATGTTTAATTAATTTTTGTTTCCCTTGCTAGACATGCACATACAATATTTGCATACTTAATATTAAAGAACCTTTAATAATTCATTAAATAAGTACTTAGATTTTTATAATTATATACTCCTTCTATTTGAACTGCGACCCTTATTGGCACCTTACAATAAAACCACGGAATAAACCTTTGGTAGTCTATTTATTGTCGGACCAGGGTTGGTATAAAGGCAATGAAAACAATACAATAATGAACTTATAACCTATTAGCAAAACACCTCACCACCGCGAGTCACAAGACTGGCAGAGCCATCTAGTCGGATTCCTAACACCTTCTAAATTGTGTCAGTAATGCTGTATACACATGCTTTTGGCGTTGCAGACGGAAATGTTTGTTCTAATCTTAATGTTGTAATGTTTGTCTGTACTGCTGTTTTGTGTATCAATAAATAAAATAAAATAAATATTGAGGAAACACAATAGGCTTGTGGCCAAGGTAATCCAATAAATCTAGGAACAAGTCTTTAGTTGAAGCATTATTATGTACAAAATGGCTTTTATATTCCCAGCAGATATATTTAATAAAGTCAATTTTGTGCAAAAAAAAACAGCATTTGATTGCTTTTTTACATGACGTCATTCTGTTGTTATTTCATAAAACTCAGGAAAAAAAGTTCCGTTTTGTTTGACAGTTCATAAAAAGTATCTATTTTGACTTGACAGGCGACAAGCCTATTTCTCAAGTCGCAGCCATATATAATGTATTCTGTGGTCGCAGCTGACATAATGAGCAAAGAAACTAACGCCATCTGTCGTCATTTGTCGGTACTTCTTGCAACTTTACTCCCCCAATAAGGTTCGTGCACTCCATCAACCGCGCCGGCCGAGGCTTACACAATTTTACAAGTCACAGCTAACATGTTGAGCGAGGATCCTAACGCCATCTATCGAGATTTGTCGGAACTTCTTGCAACTATCCGCTACTAAAACTGGTCTCCCCAACCCAGGTTCGTGCACTCCACCAACCGCGCCGGTCGGGGCTTCAGCGTCGCCGTGAACCACCTCGCCGACCGCACCGACGATGAGTTGTACGTGCTGCGCGGGCGCACATACGCCGGACCCAACAAGGGTGAGTAGTGTCCCCGCCGAGGGGCACAGGCCTCTACCCGGATACTAGTTGGAGACTTGGCGCTGGCTTAGTGCGGGTTGGTGGACGGGCGTTAGGCTAATGACCAATCCGACCAGTGATGTTAAACTATCGATAGTTGACCTTGAAAAACAGGTCGATAGCTCGATAGGACTATCGAAAATATCGAAATTCGTAATACTATCGATAGTATCGATAGTGAAAATTACGCGATACTATTGAACCGCGCCGATACTATCGAAGTTAGATACTATCGATAGTATTGCGTCAAGAAAGCCGATACTATCGATACTAGCGCGTTTCGATAGTATCGATAGTTTTCCTTTAGAAACTATCGACGTATCAGTATCGATACTGTTGGTCTTTAGCAATAGTATTAGTTATATTTAGCTATCGATGCTATCGATAGCATCGTCAAGATTCGATAGGACTATCGATAGTATGACTGATTTCAAGGCCACGATAGTATTACTATACTATTGACAGACTATCGCTATCGCAACATCACTAAATCCGACTGACAGAAGTTATCAAGCTGCCCTATTAGGGCCTCAGACACAGCTTTACGACTACTACCACCGAGTAGCGATAGTAGCCGGTATCTACAGCTTAACTTGTCATCCGCAACACGGAAAGTCCGATAATGGGGCTATTTGGAAGGAAAATGCACTAAACTAAAAAGGCCACTAAGCCCTCCAAGCGACATAATGACGTAATCTTAGTTGTTGACTTATTATGACTTTTAGAGGCTTTAGTTGCCTTTTTAGTTTAGTACATTTTCTTTCCAAATAGCCCCCAATGTCGCATAAATTATTTATCTCATTGGTACATGGACCGAGATCCGAATCTGCATCTGCTGCATGAGAAGGATACGTAAAACCCACTAAACCACGGATGTCTTCAACCTTAGTTTATTGTGGGCTTACGTAATTAAGAAAATAGGTTTTCTTAGTCATATTTTGCTAAACGCGTTTTTGTATTGCAGGTCTCCCATTCCCGTACAATGACGCTTCTCTAGATGAGATGAGCGACAAACTGCCCGCCGAACACGACTGGAGACTATTCGGCGCCGTGACTCCTGTTAAAGGTAACCTGTAATGAATGATAGGTGTACAAACCATGTAATTAATTCAATTCTTCAATGGGGTCCTCATGTAACTAGTCTCTCACGAAGACTTAGCTCAGCTGCTTATGCGGTCAGGCAAATCAGACACATCACAGATGTAGGAACTGCCAGATTGGTTTACTTTAGTTATTTCCATAGTATTATGTCTTACGGAATACTGCTTTGGGGGAGAGCGGCAGATATAAACACAATATTTGTCTTACAAAAAAGGGCCATTCGGGCTATCTATCAACTAGATGCTAGGCAATCACTAAGGGACAAATTCAAAAATATCAATATACTTACTGTTACCTGTCAATACATTTATGAAAATATCATGTACACCAGAAAAAACATAGGTTTATTTAAGACTTTAGGTCATAATCATAGTATTAGCACTAGAAATAGAAATAAGATTGCTATGCCCGCGTTCAGACTCAGTAAGGTTGCTCACTCTTTTATGGGAGTATGTGTTAGTTTTTATTAGGGTTCCGTACCCGAAGGGTGCCAAACGGGACCCTATTACTGAGACTTCGCTGTCCGTCCGTCCGTCCGTCCGTCCGTCCGTCCGTCTGTCACCGGGTCCGCCTGCACGAACCGTAATAGCTAGAAAGCTGAAATTTTCACAGAATGTGTATATCTGTTGCCGCACCAACCACAAATACTGAAATACGAGAGATATTACAAATTGAAAGTGGTCTCGGTACAAGATACGTCTTCACAACACGCTTGAAAAGTTTATACCAAGGCCATTTTGTTTTGGTAGGTAAGCCTTCTTTTAATGAAACTAAATTTAAATGATATGGCAATGTCGTCCCCGGACTTCTACAAAGACTTTAAATATTAATTGATGAATTACGACGTCTCTATTTAGTCTGCAGAACTTTCAGAAAATAATTATAAAATTAATAGTTTTTAATTACTTTTGTTTTCATACAAATCTCAGAGCTCAGAAATTATTTTTTTCCTTTTGGCCACTTCAAGTTTGGCTGCCAGTGATGTTTTAATTAAATACTCTTTGGTGCGTTGAAATGATGTTTTGCAGTCTGCATGACATTGACATAATGAGTGAGTGAACCTCATTGTACGGAAATTGTAGATGGGTGTCTCACGTTTTCCAGTAGGAGTAGGTTGTAGACAGTGCTGCTTACGGCGGCGTTTAGTAGGTACTAAAGGCCCTAAAAGCGCGGCAAGCTTTGAATCAATTCAAATGTTATTTTTCAACTAGCTACAAAGTTATTCTGACATAAGATGATAATTTGAACAAAACTTTTTGGGTATTTCATGAAAAATACAGTTACAGATCACACATATACAGGGTGGAACAAACGAATGGGCCCTGGAGGGAAAGTACCTTAAAATCTCAAGATATCCGTCCGTCCGTCTGTCTGTCACCAGGCCGTATCTCATGAACCGTGGTAGCTAGACAGATGATATTTTCACAGATGACGTATTTCTGTTCCCGCTATAACAACAAATACTAAAAACAAAATAAATTTAATATAAAGGGGGCTCCCATACAATTAACGTGTTTTTTTGCGGTTTTTTTAACCGACTTCCCAAAGGAGGAGGTTTACAATTCGTCCGGATGTTTGTTTTTTTTTTATTTTTTTTTTATGTATGTGCCTCGATAGCGCCTAAACGGATGGACCGATTTGGAAAATTAGACCGATTAGACCTATAGTGATTTTTGTGTTTTTCATAATAACTCGTGCAAATGCACATGGTAAGCATAATATTGTGATGCGGAACTGCTGATGAAGACCACATATGGCCACCAGATCTGCTCAATACTAGGTACAAATACAATGCGTGGCTGACGGGCAGGCAACGCATAGCCTAAACCGGTGGACCTAGAGCCATGAAACTTTGTACAGGGGTTCCTTAGTAGCGTGGGGTAGCACTGATATGGGATTTGACAAAATTAATTCCCCTGGGGGGGGGGATAAGGGGTTACAGTTTGTATTAAACTCAATCTAATCAAATAGGGTTTGTGGAAGTCGGTTTTTTCTAAAGTTTACTTTTTGTTTCAATTATATAGATAATGGTACGGAACCCTTCGTGCGCGAGTCTGACTCGCACTTGGCCGGTTTTTTATAATAAAATACCTATTGAAGCAACAGACCTACCAGAAAGGAGATTCAAAAACTATGTCAAAAACGGCCTATTGAAGAAGTCTTATTACAGTGTAAAAGAATATTTAGATGACAAATCTGCATGGTCTTTACCATGAAAACTTTGAAAACTCGATAATCTCAGCGCACAGAAATCCAAAGAGGGGCGATGGACTGAGTCAGTACGTCTCTTCTCGGTGTATTTCCTTAGACTTAAGTAGAAATACATAACATTGTATTTTTAAGGCTCTGATATTTTAAAAGAGGTACGGGGGAGTTTCTTGCCCTTCTTTGCTCCATCCCTAAGCCCACAACTTCCGAACGGGCGGTAGTATACAAAAATATTAATATTATATTGACGTTGACCAGGTAAGTAATATTGTATGATTTTATGGTCAATAAAATTTTTGAACTGAACTGATACACCAAGTTAAAAACTTAAAAAAAACCGACTTCATGACCTATCACTTAAAACTGTCCGCCCGGGAAGCAAATGTCGTCTATGAACACGATAATGAGACAGACAGACAGACGGACGGACCGACGGACAGCGAAGTCTCAGTAATAGGGTCCCGTTTAAGAGATCTCTTCCAGAAACCGTGTAGGGTAGGAGACGGAGATTTGTGCGTCTGCGGTAGGTATTTAACGTCAGCAGATACGTCCGCCTCCGCGTTTTTGTGGCACGTCGGATGTTGTTTGAATCGCATGCCAAAGGCGATAACTAGCGAGTCCGTTTGTTTATAGACGGCGCGTCTCGGCGCAGTCGACAGACAAGCCAAAACCGGTTTTTGCGCCTTTGCTATAGATATTGTCACGCGATTATTGTAGGTGACTCCCAGACCTGTCGACATGTGACAGAACCACAAACTATAGCTAAACCGCCGAAAGATGGCATTCTTTCAACCGACTTATCAATACTTAAATGCACAAGAAATAAGTTACAGACGCATCCAAATAGCTCCATGTACAATCTGCCCGCCATTTCCCCAGACCAATCAGTCTGCGGCTCTTGCTGGTCATTCGGCACCATCGGCTCAATAGAGGGCGCTCTGTTCCTGCACAACGGCGGGCACCTCGTGCGGCTCAGCCAGCAGGTGCTGGTTGACTGCTCTTGGGGGTGAGTGCTGTATCGTCATCATCATCCGATCTTTCAAAGTTAATTTAACTCAAGGTGATTGACCTCAAGGTCAAGGTCATTGACCTAAAACATACTCTATAGCCACGATGACCTACTTTATGCAGAATTTTTCGCAGTTTTTCGGTTCCGATCTTTCAATGTTCATTGAACTCATTGTCAAGGTCATTGCGTCAAGGTCATTGCCACAAGGTCAAAGATATTGACCCTAAGGTCAAGTTCATTGACCTGAAACATACATATATTTTATGTCTATCCCTGTATATGTATAAATGTCTTCTCTTTTCGACCAGTTTCGGCAACAACGGCTGCGACGGTGGCGAAGATTACCGCGCCTACCAGTGGATCCAGAAGCACGGCCTGCCCACTGAGGAGGACTACGGAGGGTACCTGGGACAGGTGACGTCACAGAACAACTAATAGTACCACATACAGAAGGTCCACTCCCGAACAAAAGTCAAGTTTAGGTACAAAAAAAAATTGTCGATGCTACTGCATATGCCGAAATTGAAACTAATCGTATGACACGAGCGTTCATATTCCATTAGACACCGCTGACACGATGCCTATCACGCAGGGTTGCGAATCGCACTCAGTTGTTTTCGGCGTCATTGTTTCCACACGGCTAGCGCGCGCACCGAGAGCCGAGCGACAACCATGTGACAAAGACCGACTGGCGCGTATAGCCGGCCGTAGATACTCAGCGAAGTGAAACCCCTCTGCTGGTATGGTAATACACCTCTCCGGCGATGGACTAGCCTCGTGCCACCACTCGGAGTTGATTGCTGAATGACTGGCGTAACGTGGTAGGACAGAGTCTGGCAAGGCAGAATTAAACATCGCAAACCGCGGCAAATTCACAAATTCTTACCTTATTCTTCTTCTCTTCTTATTCTTTCTTCTCTTCTTATTATTTCTTATTCTTCTTCTTCTTAACACCGTGTATGTTATATCATAAGTCATAAGTTTTCTGTATGCCTGTTTTGTGTAGTACAATAAAGAAATCACATGTATTGTTGTTGAAGCGTTTGGTATTATTTTCATTTCAACTCTATACAGGGTGTAACAGAAAGGTGTAGTCATTGACCGAGCGAGCGAAGCGTCTCCGTTTCAGGATTGGCCAAAAAAGCTTTCGTATGTTTGTTTGTTCTCCTCTACAGGGCGCATTTCTCAACCGATTCGCGTGAAATTTTGTGAGTAGGTTGAACAATTAAATAGTTTTTTTTTTGTCGAGCTAGTTTTTGAATTTTTTTTAAAATGGCGGAGATATGGGGTTAAAAAAGGTTAAAAAAATCGCTACAACCCAAACGGCTCGATGGATATTAAGAAATGAGGTGTCGTTGGATTCGTAAAGACCATGAGAGTGAAACAGACGATATAATTTTAGTAAAAAGTCAATAGGTTGTATTTTATATCGCAAAATGTAGTTTACAAAGTTATTGGTGCGGCTACTTTCATACTGCATGTACGTAACCAGGTACATTCATAAGTTTGTATATGTTATTGAAAGAAAATTATTTGGTTTACCGACATACTCGCGAGGTCTACAGCTCACAGAGCCACTAGTAGTAAAAGTTGCTCAGAATGGTCTCCCTAACAACCCCCTAAAATATGCCTCCACCCTTCTGTTACACCCTGTGGAATGTCAATATGTTTGTTCGCAGGACGGATACTGTCACGCCGACAACGTGACAATGGTCGCTTCCATCAAGGGATGGGTGAACGTGACATCCAACGACGAGAAAGCTCTCAGGGTATAACTAAACAAACTACAGCTATAACTTTTCAGTAGTTCAAGAAGTTGAATACTCTGTTCATTTTCTGTGCGACCTTTGATCTCGCCGCCTCGGCCTAATTTAAAAGGGTGCCGAGCCGACACTCGATCAAAGAAAGTCGCCGTCCAGTTGACGCACAGAAAATGAATGCAGCATACTGACTAGTTTACTCTGATGTTCGGCGCGCGAACGCGGTGGTATCTAAGTGAACAGACTTCATGTTGTGTTTACTCTGATGTTCGGCGCGCGAACGCGGTGGTATCTAAGTGAACAGACTTCATGTTGTGTTTACTCTGATGTTCGGCGCGCGAACGCGGTGGTATCTAAGTGAACAGACTTCATGTTGTGTTTACTCTGATGTTCGGCGCGCGAACGCGGTGGTATCTAAGTGAACAGACTTCATGTTGTGTTTACTCTGATGTTCGGCGCGCGAACGCGGTGGTATCTAAGTGAACAGACTTCATGTTGTGTTTACTCTGATGTTCGGCGCGCGAACGCGGTGGTATCTAAGTGAACAGACTTCATGTTGTGTTTACTCTGATGTTCGGCGCGCGAACGCGGTGGTATCTAAGTGAACAGACTTCATGTTGTGTTTACTCTGATGTTCGGCGCGCGAACGCGGTGGTATCTAAGTGAACAGACTTCATGTTGTGTTTACTCTGATGTTCGGCGCGCGAACGCGGTGGTATCTAAGTGAACAGACTTCATGTTGTGTTTACTCTGATGTTCGGCGCGCGAACGCGGTGGTATCTAAGTGAACAGACTTCATGTTGTGTTTACTCTGATGTTCGGCGCGCGAACGCGGTGGTATCTAAGTGAACAGACTTCATGTTGTGTTTACTCTGATGTTCGGCGCGCGAACGCGGTGGTATCTAAGTGAACAGACTTCATGTTGTGTTTACTCTGATGTTCGGCGCGCGAACGCGGTGGTATCTAAGTGAACAGACTTCATGTTGTGTTTACTCTGATGTTCGGCGCGCGAACGCGGTGGTATCTAAGTGAACAGACTTCATGTTGTGTTTACTCTGATGTTCGGCGCGCGAACGCGGTGGTATCTAAGTGAACAGACTTCATGTTGTGTTTACTCTGATGTTCGGCGCGCGAACGCGGTGGTATCTAAGTGAACAGACTTCATGTTGTGTTTACTCTGATGTTCGGCGCGCGAACGCGGTGGTATCTAAGTGAACAGACTTCATGTTGTGTTTACTCTGATGTTCGGCGCGCGAACGCGGTGGTATCTAAGTGAACAGACTTCATGTTGTGTTTACTCTGATGTTCGGCGCGCGAACGCGGTGGTATCTAAGTGAACAGACTTCATGTTGTGTTTACTCTGATGTTCGGCGCGCGAACGCGGTGGTATCTAAGTGAACAGACTTCATGTTGTGTTTACTCTGATGTTCGGCGCGCGAACGCGGTGGTATCTAAGTGAACAGACTTCATGTTGTGTTTACTCTGATGTTTGGCGCGCGAACGCGGTGGTATCTAAGTGAACAGACTTCATGTTGTGTTTACTCTGATGTTCGGCGCGCGAACGCGGTGGTATCTAAGTGAACAGACTTCATGTTGTGTTTACTCTGATGTTCGGCGCGCGAACGCGGTGGTATCTAAGTGAACAGACTTCATGTTGTGTTTACTCTGATGTTCGGCGCGCGAACGCGGTGGTATCTAAGTGAACAGACTTCATGTTGTGTTTACTCTGATGTTCGGCGCGCGAACGCGGTGGTATCTAAGTGAACAGACTTCATGTTGTGTTTACTCTGATGTTCGGCGCGCGAACGCGGTGGTATCTAAGTGAACAGACTTCATGTTGTGTTTACTCTGATGTTCGGCGCGCGAACGCGGTGGTATCTAAGTGAACAGACTTCATGTTGTGTTTACTCTGATGTTCGGCGCGCGAACGCGGTGGTATCTAAGTGAACAGACTTCATGTTGTGTTTACTCTGATGTTCGGCGCGCGAACGCGGTGGTATCTAAGTGAACAGACTTCATGTTGTGTTTACTCTGATGTTCGGCGCGCGAACGCGGTGGTATCTAAGTGAACAGACTTCATGTTGTGTTTACTCTGATGTTCGGCGCGCGAACGCGGTGGTATCTAAGTGAACAGACTTCATGTTGTGTTTACTCTGATGTTCGGCGCGCGAACGCGGTGGTATCTAAGTGAACAGACTTCATGTTGTGTTTACTCTGATGTTCGGCGCGCGAACGCGGTGGTATCTAAGTGAACAGACTTCATGTTGTGTTTACTCTGATGTTCGGCGCGCGAACGCGGTGGTATCTAAGTGAACAGACTTCATGTTGTGTTTACTCTGATGTTCGGCGCGCGAACGCGGTGGTATCTAAGTGAACAGACTTCATGTTGTGTTTACTCTGATGTTCGGCGCGCGAACGCGGTGGTATCTAAGTGAACAGACTTCATGTTGTGTTTACTCTGATGTTCGGCGCGCGAACGCGGTGGTATCTAAGTGAACAGACTTCATGTTGTGTTTACTCTGATGTTCGGCGCGCGAACGCGGTGGTATCTAAGTGAAATGTTGTGTTTACTCTGATGTTCGGCGCGCGAACGCGGTGGTATCTAAGTGAACAGACTTCATGTTGTGTTTACTCTGATGTTCGGCGCGCGAACGCGGTGGTATCTAAGTGAACAGACTTCATGTTGTGTTTACTCTGATGTTCGGCGCGCGAACGCGGTGGTATCTAAGTGAACAGACTTCATGTTGTGTTTACTCTGATGTTCGGCGCGCGAACGCGGTGGTATCTAAGTGAACAGACTTCATGTTGTGTTTACTCTGATGTTCGGCGCGCGAACGCGGTGGTATCTAAGTGAACAGACTTCATGTTGTTTACTCTGATGTTCGGCGCGCGAACGCGGTGGTATCTAAGTGAACAGACTTCATGTTGTGTTTACTCTGATGTTCGGCGCGCGAACGCGGTGGTATCTAAGTGAACAGACTTCATGTTGTGTTTACTCTGATGTTCGGCGCGCGAACGCGGTGGTATCTAAGTGAACAGACTTCATATTGTGTTTACTCTGATGTTCGGCGCGCGAACGCGGTGGTATCTAAGTGAACAGACTTCATATTGTGTTTACTCTGATGTTCGGCGCGCGAACGCGGTGGTATCTAAGTGAACAGACTTCATATTGTGTTTACTCTGATGTTCGGCGCGCGAACGCGGTGGTATCTAAGTGAACAGACTTCATGTTGTGTTTACTCTGATGTTCGGCGCGCGAACGCGGTGGTATCTAAGTGAACAGACTTCATATTGTGTTTACTCTGATGTTCGGCGCGCGAACGCGGTGGTATCTAAGTGAACAGACTTCATATTGTGTTTACTCTGATGTTCGGCGCGCGAACGCGGTGGTATCTAAGTGAACAGACTTCATATTGTGTTTACTCTGATGTTCGGCGCGCGAACGCGGTGGTATCTAAGTGAACAGACTTCATATTGTGTTTACTCTGATGTTCGGCGCGCGAACGCGGTGGTATCTAAGTGAACAGACTTCATATTGTGTTTACTCTGATGTTCGGCGCGCGAACGCGGATGTATCTAAGTGAACAGACTTCATGTTGTGTTTACTCTGATGTTCGGCGCGCGAACGCGGTGGTATCTAAGTGAACAGACTTCATGTTGTGTTTCAGCTGGCGATATTCAAGCACGGCCCCATCTCGGTCGCGATCGACGCGTCGCACAAGACCTTTAGTTTCTACTCACACGGCGTCTACTACGAACCGCAGTGGTAAGATTATTGACGTGATAACGTCTTATAAATCGATGAACGCCGGCTGCACGCATGAAAAAGTGTCACGTTTGTCACGTTCCGCCTCGCAGTCGTTATCGCGTAAAATTATCGTCCGGCCGTCTTTACAAACAACCAATTTTTGACGTCATAACATCTTATAAATCGATGAACGCCGGCTGCACGCACGAAAAAGCATGTCACGTTCCGCTTGTCACGTAAAATTATCGTCCGTAAACTGACTTTACAGACAACCAATTTTTTATTTATTAATTACATAGATATGTTACTGCTAAAAACTAGTTTTAGCCGGCTAATGTAAGGTGTGCATTCGTCTGCGTTTTACTGAATTGGCTTAATTATTTTTCCAGCAAAAACAAGGTCGACGAGCTCGACCACGCAGTCTTGGCCGTTGGCTACGGCATCCTGAAGGGACAGAAGTACTGGCTGATCAAGAACTCCTGGTCCAATATGTGGGGCAACGATGGATACGTCCTCATGTCGTCCAAGGACAACAACTGTGGCGTTGAGACTGCCCCCACATACGTTATTATGTAGATTGGACGCTGGGTTTTATTCTTTAGTCGAACGGCGCGCGTCATATCACATCAATCGTTTAAGAATATCCAAGCGAAGCTAACATGACCAAATCGTAAAAGCTCTCTATATAAATGTAATCTCATGTGGTAGCTTAATAAACTGGTGTCTACGATAAAGCTGTTTCATAACATTTTTGAGACGTGCTCTAACTCATATCAAATTGATCACATTCAAATTAAGTTTTTAATAAATAAGACAAAGTATGTTAAATATACTCAGTATGAATAGGCTGTGTTATTAACGGTTACCATCAAGTTTTGCAATGAATTTGTAATGTAAGAAAAATAAAATTATTTTATAAAAATAAATTACTCTGGTATTTAATTTTGAGAATTTCAAAGTGGAACCGCTGACTAGTACTAAAACGCCATTTATAGTCATGTTTTCAACCCTGAGATATTTCACAGGCATATGGCATTTCAAACAAAGTCATATGACTGTTTATCTATAGTCTATTCGTGATAAGAATGCAGTGAAATTTAAGTTTAAATCTGTTTAACACACACTCACAGGACAGGACACAACCTTCGCGTTCGAAAGTTTGCCTTTGACTGGTCACTGTGAACTTGGTTTGATAATTGGAAACTATTTGATTGGTTACGGGGCGTGGCTAGTCCGCCGGACAGTGATGACTTGACTTCTTATCACGAATAGACTATAATTCCTAAATGATCGCCCCTTAGGGTGAAACGAAAGATAAACACTTCGAAAGAAACGCTGGCAAACAGTAAAGAAACTACACTTTATTATCTACTTACACAACAATAATTAAATTAACATAATACTAATTAGCGGCGACGGTTCGTTGCGCTGCGCTCGAGTCTTCAGAATGCGGGGCGAAAGGAGCTTTCACGGGGTTCTGGGGGTAAGATAAACGCGATCAACAAAAAAAAACAAAATTCAAAGTCATTTATTTTCTGTAGATATTTACAAATATACTTAGAACTCGTCATATTTTTAGGTAACATAGGTATCATACTCCGCCCACATCAACCGGTCACATACCAGTCATAATAAATATTTTCCTAAATTATCAATAGGGATAATATCCTACCTATAGAGACTTCGGCGCATCATTAGGCGGGTCGAAATGCCAAAGCTTCAGTGCTGTAGGTTGCTATACCCTATCCAATATAACAGGCAACCTGACATATGCCAATCTTAGCCTGCTAGTAAGGGGATATTGCTCATAAAAATCGATTAATTAAAACAATCGATACCCCCTTTAAACATTTGTGAATTGGAAAATTGTCTAACATTTTATTCTTGATTCTTCAGTTACCTTAAATATGGTTGAAAATGAAAAAATAATATCTTTAAGTGCTAATAGCAGTGATGGCGATGACAACTCATACTCATATATTTATTGCGTCATTGTGGTACACTTTTACAAAATTACATCCAACAATGAACCCTGTAAGGGCACTACAATGTCTTAAAAGCTAACTTACATCTAACATTTGTGTTTGATAAATATTAGGTACCTATCTTAGTTAAAATAGAATTCTGTTAGTTCAACTGGATAAACAATTTCGATTCTTTCCGATTGTTCTGGTAACATCCCTAGTGTTTAAAAAGTGGATTCTATGAAGTTTTAGGTTAGGTGTTAAGTTAGCTGTTATATTGGATAGGGTATAGTAACTTTTCCACGGAACCATGACTTGGTCATCAACTCATCATCTTGAGTACAATTCGATTACTCTGTCTCCCTCATTCTGTCAACCCTCAGAAGGGATATAGGGCTCTCAGTATGGATTTGCATTACAGTCTATTCGTGATGAATGCAGTGCAAATTTAAATTTAAATCTGTTAACACACACTCACAGGACAGGACACAACCTTCGCGTTCGAAAGATTGCCTTCAACTTGTCACTGTGAACTTGGCTTGATAATTGGAAACGATTTGATTGGTTACGTTACGGGGCGTTTTTAGGCCGCCGGACAGTGATGACTTTACTGCATTCTTATCACGAATAGACTATAGTTCCGATCTTGGCCTAACTGCTCTTTCTCCGTGGAAAATTCGTTTCTAGTGTATGTAATGTAAATCATTTACCAGTTTCTTGGCTCGGTCCTCTAGTATGCGGAATGCGAAGTGGTTCAGTTTGACCCCGGTCGGCAGCGCGACTCCTTGGAACCGGTACAGGTGCTCGTCTGACCCTGCCACAAGAGACTTCATGTGAATCACTGGGGCCAAAATAAATTACACTTTCACACGAGGGGTGGCCAATGGCAGGGACGTATGCAGGTATGTCAAAGATGCCATTTTTCTTGAGCTTTTGGGAGAAGGCGGAGTGTAGTTGTAGGGCTTTCTAGCTGTCAAAGTTGTCTAATTCTCATGATTTCTATCATTATCCTAAATAAAATAAGCTTCATATAAAATACTGTACATTTACACCACCACGCAATCTAGAGAATGCAGCGAGGCGCTACCATCTACGCCAACTAAACGAGAAAAGATTCTGAAATGAACTGAAGAGTTTCATTGACCTGAAATACACTACCTAGAGTGCGCCACTCCCATACTGCGCGCGGAGAGAGGCGGAAACTAATTTGACAGGTAAGCATTTTGTCGTTCCATGGTATTGCCAATAAAAATACTGGCATTACCATAGAACGACTCGCACGCTACCGTCACGCCACGTGCGTGGACGCACTCAAGAACAACTGACAGCCCAAGTGACTTTTTAGGGTTCCGTACCCGAAAGACAGACAGACGGACGGACGGACAGCGAAGTCTCAGTAATAGGGTCCCGTTTGGCACCCTATTACTGAGACTTCGCTGTCCGTCCGTCCGTCTGTCTGTCTGTCGCCAAACTGTATCTCATGAACCGTGGTAGCTAGACAGTTGAAATTTTTACAGATGATGTATTTCTGTTGCCGCTATAACAACAAATACTAAAAAACAAAATAAATTTAATATTAAGGGGGGCTCCCATACAACTAAAGTGATTTTTGTCGGTTTTTAATTGATATTGGTACGGAACCCTTCGTGCGCGAGTCCGACTCGCACTTGGCCGGTTATTCATAGTGGCGTCAGTAGTTCCGCTTTGGCCGTTCTCTAGATAACTTGGTGGCTCCGTACTGCCACTGACATGTGGAAACAAGCTCTTACCAGTCAGTTTGTGTACAGAGGCCACGGTAACGCGACCAATTTGTGAAGTGCAGCTGATCAGCGGTCCTTTCGAGATGTCGATATGCTTTTCAACTCGGTACAGTGTCACTTTACCTGAAAACAATAAAACACATTTGTTATTACTTGATTGATTTTCGCCTTCCTGTGACTTTGTTGTGATTACTTTACGGTCATTGGTCTCATGAGATGAATTCTGGTCGAAACCAGGGCCCAAATTCTACTGTCCACAAGCATACGACAAGCCTGGCACACACTTCAATACGAGGTATTTGGTATTCTACTAAAACCGGAATCCAATTCAAACTGGGACCAGCGTAAGTATGTTTTGGACAGTAGAACGAAGTACGCTGGCGTCAAACTGGCGCCAGCGTAAGCACGATTTGGACAGTAGAACGAAGTACGCTGGCGTCAAACTGGCGCCAGCGTAAGTACGTTTTGGACAGTAGAATACGAAGTAAGCTGGCTTCACGCTGGCGCTTGTGAATTGGATTCGGGTTTCAGTAGAGTACCAAATATCTCGTATTGAAGTTTGTGCCAGGCTTGTCGTATGCTTGTGAACTTAGCAGAATTCGGGCCCAGACATCGTAGGACTTAAATGCTCCCAGCATTACTCACCATTAGCTTTGGCGATGCTCGGTATCTGCGCTGACTTGTGTTCGTTGTCTTTGAACATCTCCTGGGCGAGTTCTTCTGACACCTGATGAGAAACACATATTAGGCTAGTGGATATGTCGGCGGCCGATCGTAGAATCGGGCACATCATGATGTGCCGTCATGTGCCCCGCCATTTCATGATATGCTCAAGCAATTACTGGGCACATCATGTTGTGGCGGGTTTCAACGAATACATGTCTTTTTAAAAGCATTTTATTCAGCACTACGTGATGTTTGTTCAGTTCAAAAGTTTTATTGACCATAAAATCATACATATTACTTAGTCATCATTAGTTATATTACTTAGTTTGTTGTGTTATACATGTCAAACGAACACGAAGACTATTCGGGGGCTTCGCTACGCTCGCCCCCTTCTTAGTTTTCACCTAAGCTACCGCAGTGTTTTCCCTAAGAGATGTTATCGTTTCATGATATTTCACGTTTGGGAACATCATGATGTGCCCAATTCTACGATCCGCCGCCGACAGACAGATGAACATAGACATTTGTGTACGCGTACATAGGTTCCTTCCGGCGTCACACTAGGATGCCAGTGTGGGGCCCAGAAACAACAACACAACAAACATCATAGAGGGGCCCTTCTGGATTCCGAAAGCGAATTGCATGTCAATAGCGAGAGCGCGAAATTCCGCAGCCGATAGGGCGGCGGCGCAGTCGATGAGCCAAAACCGGAATTTAGACCCCTTTCTATAGCCACTGTCATACGATTCGCGTTCAGTATCACGGCCCAGGGGGGCAATTCTGGCGCTAGCGACATCATGTCCATGGTCGAAATTATTCATAATTCATAATTCTTTATTTGGCAGTATGTTTGGACAATACCTAATACATAGTTTTAACAAAAGATTTTGAAATACCGAAATCTATCAAAAACAAGAAAAAGCTATTCTGACGACCCGCCTTACGACCAAGCCAGATATCCCGACCCGTTTTCGATAAAAACCACTATGAATCGAGATCATTTTCGATTTATTTCGACGGAGATTGCAGTATCGAAAACGATATCTCTACTATGAAGGTGATCTTGGACACTGGTCTGTGTGAAACAGAGACTATTATATACAATTGAATGCGCCTGCGGGGAATGCGGCTCGCCAAACGTTTGTTGTATTCAACTAACGTTCACATACGCAACCTATGTACGATGACGGGCCGCCAGACAGCTTCGCAGCGGCTGATCAATCACAGCTCTTTTACCTCGTCCCCCGCCGCCCGTAAATTGGTGAGTTGTGTTTCAAAGGAAAATGTATCTATGCGCTCTCCACTGGATAAGTGCTCCCTGGGGTGAAACAGCGTACCTCTAATCTCTCGACGTTCGCATTCCGCCGAACGAACTTGACATACTCGGCGCTCAGCGAACGGAGCTCCACGTCCGTCGGCCGCCACCCGGGGAGTGTGGGCAGGGCCACGTCGTACGTGAACGAGCCGCTGCGGACTGAGACGGTTGCGCGCGTTGTACAGTTCAATTTTAGTATATTTCGTATATTGCACATAAAAGACAAAACACAAAAAGATACAGAGAAGGAGTGTACAAAAACGAGCTTATCTCTAAAAAGAGATCTCTTCCAGCAAACCCAGGATGGACAGGGAATATTAAAATACAGAAAAGGTAGGCCTATGTGCTCAAATAAGTGAAAAATAAAAATAAATAGATCATATTACTAATCTACTGAATATACTACATAAAGAAGTACATGAATATTATATATATTTATATATAAACCTAACTAATACATGCAAGTTCAACATATATGGTTAGATTGTTTGTTTATTTTTAAAGATATTTATTCACTTGAGACATAAAATGATACAACCCAGTGTAGATTTAATCCTAGGTTATAGCTAGTTCATTAGTATTAACAGATGTTTAGCAGGCTAGAATAACCTCTTAAAACTTATATCATAAGTGTAATCAAGACATGATTGTATTGTAAAAGGAGTAGGTATTTCAGTGTAACAGAGTTACTTTGCAAACTTCGTTGTAGCTTGCAATCCTTGCTATTGGTAGTAAAAAATATGTTGTTGTTGTATTTATTTATGTAAAGTGTATGTAGTATATCGGTATGTATTTAACTTATTCTTGTGTATTTTATTTAAATTAAGTAGTCATTGTGCACTGCCTACCCTTTCATCATACATTTTCCTTTCACGCCTGGTTTGCTGGAAGAAATATCTTTTTAGAGATAAGCTCGCCTTTGTACATGTGCTTTCCATTAATGTAACCATATAAATTATTGTGTGCAATAAAGAATTGTGAATTGTGAAATATACACTTGATAAGTAGTCTAAGGTTAGATTGATAGTGCTGTGTTAAACTTCATGGAATTAACATTTACAAAGGACATTTCTGTTACCCTTCGGTCGCCACATTTTGTAGAATAGTGAGCTCTTGGCGGTTTGTTTCTTTTGGAAAAAATAAACAAACAGAAAGTCATGTGCGTTCATAACAGCCATACAATACCTATCCTGTATCTTTTCCACAAACGCTGATGTTTGTATTTGTAGTGGCTTGATAAAGATATAGGTACAGTCAAATAATTGCGTAAACAAGAGTTACATAAATATTTTGCAATCACTTGAACAATTGGACTATTTGTGATTTCTCAGTATTTCCATAAGTGAGATCAGCACTCACTGTCGGGCCCCGGGAAGCTGTGCAGCTTCACCGCCACATTGTCTCGGAAGGCCGACGTGACACACGCACCGAGCACCAGCGAGCATGTTCGCCAGAACGCCTTGTTCACGTGCTGCGGCTCGGCCACGGAGAATGTCTGGAGCTGCCGGGGGTTGGGGGTGTTGTTGTGAAACCAAGGAAATTATGCATCATAGTTGAGGGTCTAATACCAATAAACTACACACCACTACAGTCTTCACAAAATAAAAGGCCCTTTTTGACAGTTCACGCCCATGAAGTTTTAACCCCTAATGCACAGGTAATAAAAGCCAACTGTTGCGTACAAGCAAAGCGTACAAGTTGCACCTAAAAACCGCTTCTATTAGGGCCTTTTATTTTGTGAAGACTTTACAAACGTAAAATGTAGGTTCTACAAGTCCTATACACACCAAGCCGCCAAATGTGACGGTAGAGGTTTGGCAGGCATCTGGTTGTGGCAACAGTCACAGTTGTTGTGTGTCTTGGGAGCCAGAAACTAATTCTGTGAAATAACTATAATTACAAGACACCCTGAGACATGAAGGGCGTGACATAATGGGAATATCTTCTTTTAAAAATCCCATTAAGTTACAGTAGTAACAGCAGCTGTGTGACATATTGGAAAAAAAGTCCCAGCATGTAACAAACGGTGGTGTGAAGGAATAAAGGAATAAAATCATATTACATTATTCAAGAACTATTTTTTCTATTGTAACTGGTTCACCAACAAATCTTAAATAACAATAGTTTGCCATTATTTGGTTGTTTGAGCGGTGTGGTTCTGAGAGTGAAGAGGTTAATTATTTCAATAAGAATGTTAGGTTACTAATCTCTTTGCCATCAAACCAAAACAGCATAGCATCACGCCAGGTTCACTTCAAACAAATCAACGAGATCAGCCACACAGACACAGCTACATTGCATTCCGTATAAGCACGCGCCGCCATACGCACACATTGCCGAATCTCGCCTCCTTCGCTTGCTACGAGACAGGCTATGCAAACAATGCATGCGACGAGTCAACGTCATTCGGAGACACGTGTTAAGCGACAACCCTAGCCGTTTGAGCAAGAGTAGCTAGTTATCATGCGAACAGGGGCCTAGTGAACTTACTATTTCTTATTTATACTATGATAGCATCACGCTTTTTCCCATATGGGGTGGCAAAGTCACAATTGCCATCTAACTTCAACATAAGTCAGTCCTTTTATTAGCCGGAGACCATTTGTCATTGACATAGACTTACCTCTAAAGTGCAGTTCTCGGTGAGAGGCCGATGCATGTCCCAGTGCTTTTCTCCGTTGATGAGAGCCAGTGCACTGCTGTTCATATGCCATTCACTGAAATCTAAACGGAAGGACTTTAGTTCCTGACCTACTGAAATTGACCTTGGGAGGGGGGAAGGGGGGAGGGGGGAGGTGGGGGGATGCCCCCCCTACTACTCCCCCCGAACGGAACTGTATAGTTTCTGAGTTATGATTTTTTTAATTTTTGGAGGTTACATAATATAAGGACTTTAGATCCTGACCTACTGACCTTGACCTTGAGGGGGAGAGGGGGGGAAGGGGGAGGGGGGCAGATGCCTCCCCTACTTCTCCCCCCCCGCGGAAGTGCCTAATTGCTGAGATATGATTTTTTAAAGTTTTGAGTTTTGAAGTTTTTTTGCATTGTTGGGCGGGGGAGTTGGAGGGGATGAGGGGTTGGAGGGGGGGTTGCCAGAAGTAGGGGGTCGCCTCGCTCCGCTCCGCTTCGCTCCGGCTCCCGGTTCTGCTTATAAGTGTGTACCTAACAAACCTATCTTTAGTTTTCAAACAGGAAGTAACCTATAATTGATCCAATCGGATTCAAAATGGCCGCCCAACCAACAAAAACTCGGACAGACAACACCCCAAATGCACTCCGTTTCAGAAAAATTACAACTTTTAATTTATCAAAAGTGATATTTTACGTTTAAAATAGATTCATCTTTTCAAATATGCATACAACGAAACGTAACTAATGTATTTTGACCACAGACCATAGATTTTGACATATTTTTTGCGTTTTGTTACATAATTTTACAATATTTTCAGATTTTCAAAAAATCATATCTTAAAAACTACTAATTTCCGTTACCTGAAACTTTCAGGAAGATGATTAAATGACCCCAACTATACGCTAAAAAAGTTTTGACAGCCTAGTCAATAGGTCAGGAACTAAAGTTGAGCCATCTAAACAAAAGTAAGACATGAATTGAAGAACATTATAAAGAATCTTGTTTTAGTGGGGTTTTTTTAAATTGTTGCACATAATGATAGTATATCCTATGCTAAGTATATGCATTTTGGTATTATGTGTATATCAAGCAAGTATAAACATAAAGCATGTATGTAACATATGGATTTATGCAGCGTCCAACAGTGTGGTGGATAATCAATCATTAGGATTAAACTTCACTTACGTCTAGCACAGTCATAGGGCGTCGAAATATCCTTGTTCATGATCAAAGTACAGTCTTTAGGTACACCCTTGTAATGAACCTCTATTTTCTCTATCCTGCCAACTTCTTCATGCTGTCGCTTCTTCTCTAAGGTGAAGAGATGGTCCCTACGTACTATGGCCTCCTTACTGCTGAGAAACCCTGAAAATTTATGAAAGAACCGATGGTAATAGACCGAAAATGAATACCTAGAAAGATTGTTCACAAAGCAAGATATTACTCACTGATAGCTGGCGTTACATTCCTGTGACTATTTTGAAGAAGTTTTCGAGTCAACAAGGTAATATTCAGCGTCATTTTATCGAATTTACGCCGAAAAGAATACAAAAACAAGTTTTGAGGTTATGTATCTCCGCGCATGACTGCTGACAGTTTATAGTGATGTAATGAATCGATAAAAATAACCGGTACTTTTTCACTTCTAATGAAGTGGCACTCTATTCGATAGATGGCGCGGGTATCCTATCCTACGATGCGATAGTAGACAATAAAACGAGTTTCGTATGTGGAAAATACAGGTATAATACTTATTAACTATCCCACCATAGTTCGCTTCCGGCCTCTTGCCCTGACTTCTTCAAATTTACTCATTATCTCTTTGATATTATTCTTATTGTAATTCTTATATCCTTCTAAAATTTTGTCAAACAAGTCTGGATAGTCATTATGTGTGCTTATTATAGCCCTCTCAAGTACATAAAGGTCAACCCCTTTATCTTCTGAATTGTAATCAAAAGAGGAAAGACCAAAGTCTATCATTACTAAATCAATGTTATCTGTTTGAAGCCACTTTGAAGGACCATCTACATCAAATTTAGACTTTTGGACAAGTAGCATGTTGGAAGTCGTCAAATCACCGTGAATAATGTTACTATCATGAAGTTTTCTAACAGTTTCCCCAATAACTTTAGCAACAATATTCAAACAGTTAATGTTGCTGTTGCCTTTCTCATTTTGCTTTGTAATTACATTGATAATAAAATCCTTTACTGTAATACTGTCTTCGAAATGCTCCATATAAATCCGACGTCGTTCAAAATCGACTAAGTACAAAACCGGTGTTTTTACATTAGCAGCTTTGCACCTCACTATTGCTCTCGCTTCGTTTTTAATCCTTTCTTTGGTGATCACGGTATCTAAATCTTTATGCCTGTAGTTTTTCACGAATCTTTCCTTTATTAGCGTAGGCTTTCCCAAGTAATGGCAAATGAAGAGTTTGGCTTCCGCGCCTTGCTTCAAAATTTCCAGTTCTTCAAACATTTTCACCTGCAAAATTAACATAACCTCAACAATTGACCATGTTGTAAAACAATGTTGCATGCTTTCACTTATTGGTATCAAAGCACTGATTCTCTGTTATTAATTATAATCACTTATCAGCCAATAATAAGGTAACTAAACATTAAAAACTTAGAAACACACATTTGTTTACATTTATTGCGAGTGCGATAAAAAAAACACTTTAGAGTTTTGATTTGACATTGACAGAAAGTGCGTTTCGTTCGATCGTGAAGTGAAGACCGGTTGCTTCATTTGTAATTTTCAAATAAAAAAAGGGGAATTAGCTTTTGCTCCGTAAAATAAAGCATTTTAGCGTGCGTGCGTTAGCTCTTCCAATCTTGTACAGAAATAATTACATAGAAAATACAAACAACGAAACATCTAACAACGAAACGCAACAAGAACCGGATTTGACGCATTGAGCCCGCACTTTTCATTTAACGCTGGTAGGTATTTCTACACAAGATACAGCTACCTACCTACTTTCTATACACTTATGTATTCGTTATATTCACAAGTGGAGACGGGAGGCTGTGGCTACGCCGGCCGGCTAGAAATAATACCATTCTGAGCGAAATTCCTTAATGGATGCAGTGATTTCTCCACAATCCTAACAAGAAACAGTGCCAATTTTACCTCCCAACACGATTCTAATAAGAAATCTTCTAACCGTGAGCGAATCTTCGAATTTTTATTCTAAACCTACAAAGTGCATTTAGTGTTTATTTTTTGGAAAGAAAAATATCATGTCTGCTGTCGAGGGGATGGAATACGAAAACATCGTACAAAATGGGCCTAAAAAGGTAAGTGCCATTTATTTTAGTTTTACGAAAAGTTTTTTTATAGTGTTTTCCTCGATACTTTTTTTTTGCGTAGCCTTCTCGCCCTTATAGCTAAGTAGTTAGGTGCATACGTGTAGGTACCTACACCGCCGCCAGACATATGTGGTGCCAAGTACTGCATAGGGTGTGCAAGGGAGTAGGTATGGATGTGTGTGTGTGCTATGCAGTCAGTACAGTCTGGGTGTTCTGCCTATATCGATGCGCTATGCAGTGTAGACGGAAGTCTGGCATTTAATAAACAATTTCCGCTTTTGGATGTTTCCGAGAAACCGTTGCCTAGGGATTATAATATTGGTACTTTATTTCAGCTTTCTCCATAATTCTGTACCTACCTACTGGTTTATTACCAAATTAGGATAATTGATTAAACAAAGAACTGCTTTTTAGCCAAAAATTAAATAATAATTTTGCTCTTTTTCCCTTTCGGATGTCCACTCCACATACCTATAGGTTGTAGTGTAGGTACTGACTTACCCAGGCACAGTATTTATAAGTATGGTTGTAAATTGTAATCTAGTAATAAAAACACGATATAAAATAGATAGGTACTATCAACCGTATAAATTAACATGTCGTAATTATAATTGGTACTTAAAGTCAAAGGGTCAGTAATAACCGGGTCAAGTTTCCCCAAATCTTCAAAACACGTTATCATGTAGGTAGGTACTTATTAGCATTATGTGTACGTTCAATGGATTCTTGTGAACAAACTACCGTAACAAACATAATTACATGATGACGAAAAAAACATAGGTAAGTACTAACATTGATATACTTAAAGGCACATAACTTGCTTGTGGCCCCACACTAGGATACCCCTGTGTCGTGGGCGGAACCAGAAACATCCGAGGACTCTTTTTCCTCCCCAGCCGGGACTCGAACCCGAGACTTACGAACGACGGCCTACGGATATACCGTCGAGTTTTTTTCCCACACGGGTTAGTAGAAGCACATTGTAGGTAGGTAAGTACCCACGTTACTCGCTACTCCAATTTAAGGTAAGACCGCACTAGGCGGAACTGCACCGCAGCGGAACTGCACGACACGGCGCGTAATTTTTTGGTAAACCGCACTTGAACTACAGCGGCGCGACAGTTCCGCCTGTCATTCAAACAAAGAACGAAAGAGATAGAGAGGGGCGGGGGGCGGGGGGGCGTGAGGTAGCGACACTTTTGCCTAGTTGCCCAACTTTGCCGCGCAGTTCCGCTGCAGTGCAGTTCCGTTGCCGCGTAGTGCGGTTTGCTCCATATGTTTGCCTTGAAAGAATATTTTGTCGCGTCGTGTCGCTCAGTTCCGCTGCGGTGCAGTTCCGCCTAGTGCGGTCTTACCTTTAATGAGTCGACCGTCTCAGATATTTACGTTTGTTACTGTACCTAACTACCTACAGCTGGTACCACCAGAGCTGTTGGTAGTACCACGGGGATGAAGGGCTTCAGATGCCTCACGTACTATTAAATTTTATCTTTGGATGCCTCCTTATTTTTTTTTAAACCTAAAGGTGCGAACGCACTAGGCGGAACTGCACTGTAGCGGAACTGCGCGACACGGTGCGTCATTTTTTGGTAAACCGCACTTGAACTGCAGCGACGCGACAGTTTCACCCGCCATTTGAACAAAGAACGAAAGAGATAGAATGAGGAGAGAGGGGCGGGGGCGTGAGGTAGCGTCAGTTTTGCCTAGTTGCCCAACTTTGCCGCGCAGTTCCGCTGCAGTGCAGTTCCGTTGCCGCGTAGTGCGGTTTGCTCCATATGTTTGCCTTGAAAGAATATTTTGTCGCGTCGTGTCGCTCAGTTCCGCTGCGGTGCAGTTCCGCCTAGTGCGTTCGCACCTTTAACCATAAATATAGAGCTCCGCCGTGGCCTATTGGTGGGTTGCTTGCTTCTCACGGGAGATGCAGGTTTGAATCCCGATGCTGACTGTGTACCAATGAGTATCTACATTTTTCGGTCGTTCCATGTTTCGGATGACGCGTGAAGCTGAAGACTGTTATCTCTTCTGTGACTGTAGGTCCCGTCCTACTATCGCTACTTTAGTGTGGTAGTCGCTTACTCTTTATCCGGATAAGGCATGTGCCCCTCAGTGGGGAAAATATGGGCATTTACTGTTCCTACCTGTCCTTAAAAAATCTTAGAACTTTAGATATGGGTCTTATTATAAAAGCGTACCTAATAATTATACATTAGCGCGGACTGCTCAAAGAATGTTACATGTAACGGATATAACAAGTTTGTTGTGAACATTCCCGGGTACGGCTAAACTGGGCATTGTTCCGTATGACGTAATTACTTCTTTAACGATAACACAGAGTCAGTAACTGTCCTGAGAAAAATAATATTTTAATTGTTCTCATTGGTATGGGAAACAGCGGCTTTAAGGTCTACTTGCACGATATCTCTAAGGTCTACTTGCACGATATCTCTAAGCTCGTTTAGCATGGATTTAGCATCTGTCAAAATATATGAATTCATTCATCCATTTTATTTTCATTTAATTTATACTTAATTGCACATAGATGACACAGATAAATATACATGTAACATTTAGCCCCTCAAGTGTCCAAGCAACGTCTTTAAAAGAACCATTTCTTTTCTTGTTCTGTTCGTTGCGTCACGCCTTTTCCGATACGGTTTGACAGTCACAATTTACGTACAACATTTAATTTTATGATTGTTAGGGTTCCGTACCCGAAGGGTGTCAAACGGGACCCTATTACTGAGACTTTGCTGTCCGTCCGTCCGTCCGTCTGTCTGTCTGTCTGTCACCAGGCTGTATCTCATGAACCGTGGTAGCTAAACAGTTGAAATTTTCACAGATGATGCATTTCTGTTGCCGCTATAACAACAAATACTAAAAAACAAAAGTAATTTAATATTAAGGGGGCTCCCATACAACTAACATGTTTTTTTATGCGGTTTTTTATAGATAATAGTACGGAACCCTTCGTGCGCGAGTCCGACTCGCACTTGGCCGGATATTCTGTCCAATATGGTTTATCGAGTCTGTCTGAAACAGGGCCGGGATTCTGTACGCGAATCGCATGACAAATAGTTATAGGGGCGCAAAATCATGGCTTTGGCTGTTGCCATGCTACTCGCGAGAACCAGAGGCCTTGCCTTAGCATGTGAAATGACTATGATTGATGATGATTATACCATTTTCGTTTTCTGGATATTACAGTAAACAATGCCAAAGTAACTCCCACTCAGTAGACGATGACGTCATAAACTCTGATGGGACCAGCAACCCCCACTGATGTCTCATGCTATGCTCATGTTTAGGTATAGACCGCGCCAAGAATATTTCACCCGGTTTACGAAAGAAACAAAATCTGTGACACTTGTTAAGCTCTTGATAAACTAACTTCAGCGCATCACGTGGCGCTATCGACTATAGGTGCGCAGCGACAGTTAGGCCTATGATAAATTACAACGGGCGGGCGATTTAAAAGTTCAGAAAACAACTTCAATAGTTCCAAATTCGTCACTAGATGTCATAGGCAAGACGTGGATGCCAGTCGAAATAATAACAACCGAAGAACATAATCTGTGGTCTGCATAGAGTAACTGTCAACAATAAAGTAAAAAAATACAAGTCAAAGCCCGACCACAGCAAAAGTCCGAAATAATAGCCAGGGTCGTCGTAATACTCGTAATATTCACAAAACAGTAGTAGAGCAAGGTTGGTACATTCGCGAAACGGTTGACGGACGGAATGACAAGATTGACAAGAACATAAACACGGCAGACAGTTTACCTACGGGGTGCGGAGGTCAAAAAATACTTACTCTGTGACGACAACAGATTGTGTCCTATGAATACACGTCGATACACAGCCATCTGTCGGTAGCTTTCAGAACTATCTTTAGCTGTCAGAAAATGATTATACCATTTCCTTAATTGGCCTAGTTATTTAATCTATATTCTTGTTTAACTTTTATGTAAGGCTGTGGATTTTTGTTCAATAAATAAAATAAAATAAAATCGCCTGTTATAATCTTTTATTGTCTTTGTACCAACCAACTGCAGAGCAAAGCGCGGTCCCCAGATATTTTTGAATTAACCTTCGATTAATCGCCTATTACATTTGGCAACTCTTTTAGAAACTATTTGTCTCTGAGCAAACTATGAATGTGATCTCTTTTTCTCGCGTGTATCTAGGTGGGAGGAGATAGAGAGGTGACAGCTCCATTATATACAAAGAATCTTAGCGCGAACTGTATGAGTCATGTGAGTAGTTTACTTATCGGAACAATAACTTTTGATTTGTTTCTAGCTTTACTTGTTTTCTTGCTGATAGAATAGATAACTTTTGAACCTTTGAACCGATAGTAATAAAATGGCTAACAAATCTCGTAGGGAAGCCTACTCTACCATTTGCAAAAAAACGCATTAAAATCAGTCCACATCTTTGATAGCTAGGCAGAAACTTCAAAGTTATTAACATCCTGTCATGTAATCTGTTTTCTTTTCTTCCGTATGCACAAACTGCTGCTCAAATTAAGTGTCACCCAAATATTAACATCAGCCGGTCGAATGAGAAACAGCATGGCAGCACTATTTTGAGTGTCCGTTAACCTTAAGCGAGTTGTCATTTGTCAGTATGACACTTAAGCAGCACTTTATTTGATAAGTAATCTGTGCATATGACCATGAGAGTCTCAGTGGGATAATGGTAGGACACTACATAGGTTAAAATACATAAGTACTAGATAACTAGATAAGATAACTTATGATATTCGCAATCCACTTCAATGCAACATACAGCAAACCACTTTACTATCCCAACTGTTACTAACCAAACAATATGGCGTCTCGCCTTTTCCCAGATAGACGGGGTGGCCGCGGCACGTCCGCGTCCCGAGGGAATTGGGAAATATATCCCAATATTTTTTTTATTTATTGCATATTAATTTTCAACCTTGCGAAAACCAATAAAAATATATGAATTATCTAGTAATTAAAGGGCTCTACTCACGATCCAATCTGTCTCGCGATTTGTTGCTGCAACTTATTCCATCGTGAGTAGGCCGGTTGCAGGTTGCAACTTGCATGCAATCGATTGCATCGTGAGTAGGCAGGTTGCAGGTTGCAACTTGCATGCAATCGATTGCATCGAGATTGCATCGTGAGTAGGCAGGTTGCAGGTTGCATGCAACAAGTTGCAGCGACAAGTTGCAAGACAGATTGCACCGTGAGTAGAGCCCTTAAAACTTTTAAAACAAAAACCTGTGAAATGGTAATCATTCACTAAGGACGGCTCAACAGTTGAGAGGTTAAAAAAAATAAGCTGCCAAGTGCGAGTTGGACTCGCGTTGAGAGGGTTTCGTACAACAATAATAGGACTAACACCAACAAAATACCCTAAAAGTACCCTAAAATTCAGTTTTACAAACTTTTACAAATTTGCACCCCAGGTTTAGTGTGTCAGGGGGTCAAAGTTGTATATTTCGGAGTTTTTATGGGATATGGGTGCAAACATGTGCTTGCATACACAGTTTTTTAGGACTTCGGGAAGTTTAGTACCTACCCTAGAGGTTTTGATGACATGCGAATCGGTCATATTATTGAGCACAACTTTTTCAAAATAAGTCTTAAAAATATTACTAGTGGCTCTGTGAGCTGTAGACCTCGCGAGTATGTCGGTGGGAAAGCTGAACTGCTAACACACAATAATTTTCTTTCAATAACACATACAAACTTATGAATGTACCTGGTTACGTACATACAGTATGAAAGTAGCCGCACCAATAACTTTGTAAACTACATTTTGCGATTTGAAATACAATCTATTGACTTTTCACTAAAATAATAAAGTCTGTGTCACTCTCACGATCTCCACAAATCTAACGACACCTCATTTGTTAAAATCCGTCAAGCCAATTGGGCTATATCGGTCTTTTTTACATTTTCAAACCCCATAACTCCGCCATTTTGAAAAAAATCTAAAAACTGGCTCGAGTAAAAAATTCTATTTATTTTTCCAACCTGCTCACAAAATTTCACGAGAATCGGTTCATAAATGCGACCTGTAGAGGAGAACAACCGGACAGACATACGAAAGCATTTTTGCCCAAACCTGAAACGGAGACGCTTCGCTCGCTCGCTCAATAAAAATACATTTAAGATCCTCACACCATGCGCTTACATTTGATATGTCCATTCCATTTGGCCCCCCCAAAAGTGGCCCTTACATTCCATATTTATATATTTGCATTGCACCTCTGTCTTTGGGTCACAGATAATTATATGTGTACCAATTTTCAACTTCATCGGTCCAATATGTTCTGAGTAAATTGTGTGTGACGGACGGACGGACAGACGCACGAGTGATCCTATAAGGGATACGAAACGCTAAATGGCTCTGGGGGTTGCCAGATTTTTTCATGGTTTGGGCGTGGCCTAGCTTTTCCCGCCGCGCAGCCAT
This sequence comes from Argyresthia albistria, assembly GCA_963457715.1. Lineage (NCBI taxonomy): Eukaryota > Metazoa > Arthropoda > Insecta > Lepidoptera > Argyresthiidae > Argyresthia > Argyresthia albistria. The sequence continues at coordinate 33,434 of CAUOQF010000266.1, read as the reverse complement.
GCCTCACTCCGCATCACGAGATCGCGACGCCGGAAACCAAAGTTTCAGAACAACGGTATGGTAGTGCGTGTCAATGATAATTATAAGATTATGATCTAGATACATGTACCTACCCCACCTACACATCAGATTTTATTGTTTATGTATGTACCTGACTACCTGTCTCTTGAAATGTAAACCTCACTTGTTCATAATTGACTTTTTACATAGTGAAATCTTCAATTGACTTAATTATTAAATCAAAATTTTTGTTTAATTTTATGTATAGCTGTGGATTTTTGTTCAATAAATAAATAAAACATGTATGGACGTACCTATCGTTCAAATTAAAATATATCAAAGCATTACGCCCTGTTTCCATTTAGGAAGACAGTCTGAATTATATATAACCTATTTGATCTACTAACTGCTATGCGTATTACCGAGTGATGTTTTATTGTAATATGACGCTTTTTTAGGAAAACATCTTGGATATAGGTATACTTTGCGTCACATAAAATAACCGGCCAAGTGCGAGTCGGACTCGCGCATGAAGGGTTCCGTACTATTATCTATAAAAAACCCAAAAAAAAACACGTTAGTTGTATGGGAGCCCCCCTTAATATTAAATTTCGTTTGTTTTTTAGTATTTGTTGTTATAGCGGCAACAGAAATACATCATCTGTGAAAATTTCAACTGTCTAGCTACCACGGTTTATGAGATACAGCCTGGTGACAGACGGACAGCGAAGTCTTAGTAATAGGGTCCCGTTTTGCACCCTTCGGGTACGGAACCCTAAAAACGCTGGAGGCGATGGAGCGGTGCATGGCAATAGCTTCCTTATATGTATGGGTACACTGGTGTAATTTGCGGAAAAGAATGTGGTAATATGCATGGCAATAGCGTCCTTACCTGCATGGACAAATTGGCGTAAATCGCCTACCACTGCAGCGTTCTTTTTAGATGATTATATCTATATTCATAAGGATGAGCAACTTATGATATGTGCTAAGAGAGTTCATGACTGGTTACCTAGAACTAACATGTGACAATGTTTCCGTTTGGTAGGTAGTTGTTTCCGTTAGGTAGTATTCATGAATTTCGATGGTTTTCTCATAGAATTTTCCACACAAAATTAGATACTTTTTCTCAGAGCATAGAGTTTACTTTTACATGAGCATCTAAACTATCGAATGTCAAAACGAATGAAACCACTCACGCTTCACGACTACCTCGATTATCGATTGTTTTAGGATTATTCGAATACTTTGAATGATTTCTACAATCGAGTGGCTTAGCGATTGTTATTCACAATCGTGCAACAGAGTGGCAAGTATAAGTTGGCGTTCCTGTGGCGGCGGCGCCTCCTACACACTTTTATCGCCGCCGACAAAAAGTCGCCGCCATCTTGAACATTTTCGTTACTGGTCTGATTTGCTTCAAAATCGATACCTGAAGATCTGGTTGGAGTCCAATTATGATTCTAAAGTCAGACTTTGAAAAAAGTCGCCGCCATATTGATCTTTTTTGTAATGTACTAGGCCGATTTGCTTCAAGATCGATTCTAAGGATGCGGTTGGAGTCCAATCATGATTCTGTAGTCAGATTTAGAAAAAAGTTGCCGCCATCTTGAACTTTTTCTAACTATAGTCTATTCGTGATAAGAATGAAGTGGAGTCATCACTGTCCGGCGGCTTAGCCACGCCACAGATTAATAATGGCCACGCCCCGTAACCAATCAAATCGTTTCCTCTTATCAAGCCAAGTTCACAGTGACCGGTTGAAGGCAAACTTTCAAACGCGACGGTTGTGTCCTGTCCATTTTAATTTTAATTTCACAACATTCTTATCACGAATAGACTGTAGACGGATTTGTTTCAAAATCGATATCTAGGAATGCGGTTAGAGTCGAATCATAATTCTGAAGTCAGATTTTGAAAAAAGTCACCGCCATCTTGAACTTTTTAGTTATTGGTCTGATTTGCTTCAAAATCGATATCTAAGGATGCGGTTGGAGTATATTCATGATTCTGAAGTCAGATTTTGAAGTTTTGTGCCGCACCGGCTTCAAACTGGTATTTTAAGCCCCGCTATAGCTATTGCTATGTGATATCAAATTTGAATTTTGCAATATGGGTATGGTTTTCGAGGTATTTTGGGGTTCTAGTGACGAATATAGAGTCCATTTTGCATTTCAAGATGGCCACCGCGCCTAATTTAAATTTTGTAATGTGGGTATGGTTTTCGAGGTATTTTGGGTTTCTAGTGACGAATTAGGGGTCCATTTTGCATTTCAAGATGGCTGCCGCGCCAAATTTCTGTTTGCAATATGGGTATGGTTTTCGAGGTATTTTGGGGTTCTAGTGAGGAATATAGAGTCCATTTTGCATTTCAAGATGGCCACCGCGCCAAATTTAAATTTTGCAATATGGGTATGGTTTTCGAGGTATTTTAGGGTTCTAGTGACGAATATACAGTCCATTTTGCATTTCAAGATGGCCGCTGCGCCAAATTTCTATTTTGCAATATGGGTATGGTTTTCGAGGTATTTTAGGGTTCTAGTGACGAATTAGGGGTCCATTTTGCATTTCAAGATGGCTGCCGCGCCAAATGTCTGTTTTGCAATATGGGTATGGTTTTCGAGGTATTTTAGGGTTCTAGTGACGAATTAGGGGTCCATTTTGCATTTCAAGATGGCTGCCGCGCCAAATTTCTGTTTGCAATATGGGTATGGTTTTCGAGGTATTTTGGGGTTCTAGTGACGAATATAGAGTCCATTTTGCATTTCAAGATGGCCACCGCGCCAAATTTAAATTTTGCAATATGGGTATTGTTTTCGAGGTATTTTAGGGTTCTAGTGACGAATATACAGTCCATTTTGCATTTCAAGATGGCCGCTGCGCCAAATTTCTATTTTGCAATATGGGTATGGTTTTCGAGGTATTTTAGGGTTCTAGTGACGAATATACAGTCCATTTTGCATTTCAAGATGGCCGCTGCGCCAAATTTCTATTTTGCAATATGGGTATGGTTTTCGAGGTATTTTAGGGTTCTAGTGACGAATATACAGTCCATTTTGCATTTCAAGATGGCCACCGCGCCAAATTTAAATTTTGCAATATGGGTATGGTTTTCGAGGTATTTTAGGGTTCTAGTGACGAATATACAGTCCATTTTGCATTTCAAGATGGCCGCTGCGCCAAATTTCTATTTTGCAATATGGGTATGGTTTTCGAGGTATTTTAGGGTTCTAGTGACGAATTAGGGGTCCATTTTGCATTTCAAGATGGCTGCCGCGCCAAATTTCTGTTTTGCAATATGGGTATGGTTTTCGAGGTATTTTAGGGTTCTAGTGACGAATTAGGGGTCCATTTTGCATTTCAAGATGGCCACCGCGCCAAGTTTCTAATTTGCAATATGGGTATGGTTTTCGAGGTATTTTGGGGTTCTAGTGACGAATATACAGTCCATTTTGCATTTCAAGATGGCCGCTGTGCCAAATTTCTATTTTGCAATATGGGTATGGTTTTCGAGGTATTTTAGGGTTCTAGTGACGAATTAGGGGTCCATTTTGCATTTCAAGATGGCTGCCGCGCCAAATTTCTGTTTGCAATATGGGTATGGTTTTCGAGGTATTTTGGGGTTCTAGTGAGGAATATAGAGTCCATTTTGCATTTCAAGATGGCCACCGCGCCAAATTTAAATTTTGCAATATGGGTATGGTTTTCGAGGTATTTTAGGGTTCTAGTGACGAATATACAGTCCATTTTGCATTTCAAGATGGCCGCTGCGCCAAATTTCTATTTTGCAATATGGGTATGGTTTTCGAGGTATTTTAGGGTTCTAGTGACGAATTAGGGGTCCATTTTGCATTTCAAGATGGCTGCCGCGCCAAATGTCTGTTTTGCAATATGGGTATGGTTTTCGAGGTATTTTAGGGTTCTAGTGACGAATTAGGGGTCCATTTTGCATTTCAAGATGGCTGCCGCGCCAAATTTCTGTTTGCAATATGGGTATGGTTTTCGAGGTATTTTGGGGTTCTAGTGAGGAATATAGAGTCCATTTTGCATTTCAAGATGGCCACCGCGCCAAATTTAAATTTTGCAATATGGGTATGGTTTTCGAGGTATTTTGGGGTTCTAGTGACGAATATAGAGTCCATTTTGCATTTCAAGATGGCCACCGCGCCAAATTTAAATTTTGCAATATGGGTATGGTTTTCGAGGTATTTTAGGGTTCTAGTGACGATATACAGTCCATTTTGCATTTCAAGATGGCCGCTGCGCCAAATTTCTATTTTGCAATATGGGTATGGTTTTCGAGGTATTTTAGGGTTCTAGTGACGAATATACAGTCCATTTTGCATTTCAAGATGGCCGCTGCGCCAAATTTCTATTTTGCAATATGGGTATGGTTTTCGAGGTATTTTAGGGTTCTAGTGACGAATTAGGGGTCCATTTTGCATTTCAAGATGGCTGCCGCGCCAAATTTCTGTTTTGCAATATGGGTATGGTTTTCGAGGTATTTTAGGGTTCTAGTGACGAATTAGGGGTCCATTTTGCATTTCAAGATGGCCACCGCGCCAAGTTTCTAATTTGCAATATGGGTATGGTTTTCGAGGTATTTTGGGGTTCTAGTGACGAATATACAGTCCATTTTGCATTTCAAGATGGCCGCTGTGCCAAATTTCTATTTTGCAATATGGGTATGGTTTTCGAGGTATTTTAGGGTTCTAGTGACGAATTAGGGGTCCATTTTGCATTTCAAGATGGCCACCGCGCCAAATTTCAATTTTGCAATATGGGTATGGTTTTCGAGGTATTTTGGGGTTCTAGTGACGAATTAGGGGTCCATTTTGCATTTCAAGATGGCTGCCGCGCCAAATTTCTGTTTGCAATATGGGTATGGTTTTCGAGGTATTTTGGGGTTCTAGTGAGGAATATAGAGTCCATTTTGCATTTCAAGATGGCCACCGCGCCAAATTTAAATTTTGCAATATGGGTATGGTTTTCGAGGTATTTTGGGGTTCTAGTGACGAATATAGAGTCCATTTTGCATTTCAAGATGGCCACCGCGCCAAATTTAAATTTTGCAATATGGGTATGGTTTTCGAGGTATTTTAGGGTTCTAGTGACGAATATACAGTCCATTTTGCATTTCAAGATGGCCGCTGCGCCAAATTTCTATTTTGCAATATGGGTATGGTTTTCGAGGTATTTTAGGGTTCTAGTGACGAATTAGGGGTCCATTTTGCATTTCAAGATGGCTGCCGCGCCAAATGTCTGTTTTGCAATATGGGTATGGTTTTCGAGGTATTTTAGGGTTCTAGTGACGAATTAGGGGTCCATTTTGCATTTCAAGATGGCTGCCGCGCCAAATTTCTGTTTGCAATATGGGTATGGTTTTCGAGGTATTTTGGGGTTCTAGTGAGGAATATAGAGTCCATTTTGCATTTCAAGATGGCCACCGCGCCAAATTTAAATTTTGCAATATGGGTATGGTTTTCGAGGTATTTTGGGGTTCTAGTGACGAATATAGAGTCCATTTTGCATTTCAAGATGGCCACCGCGCCAAATTTAAATTTTGCAATATGGGTATGGTTTTCGAGGTATTTTAGGGTTCTAGTGACGATATGAGTCCATTTTGCATTTCAAGATGGCCACCGCGCCAAATTTAAATTTTGCAATATGGGTATTGTTTTCGAGGTATTTTAGGGTTCTAGTGACGAATATACAGTCCATTTTGCATTTCAAGATGGCCGCTGCGCCAAATTTCTATTTTGCAATATGGGTATGGTTTTCGAGGTATTTTAGGGTTCTAGTGACGAATATACAGTCCATTTTGCATTTCAAGATGGCCGCTGCGCCAAATTTCTATTTTGCAATATGGGTATGGTTTTCGAGGTATTTTAGGGTTCTAGTGACGAATTAGGGGTCCATTTTGCATTTCAAGATGGCCACCGCGCCAAGTTTCTAATTTGCAATATGGGTATGGTTTTCGAGGTATTTTGGGGTTCTAGTGACGAATATACAGTCCATTTTGCATTTCAAGATGGCCGCTGTGCCAAATTTCTATTTTGCAATATGGGTATGGTTTTCGAGGTATTTTAGGGTTCTAGTGACGAATTAGGGGTCCATTTTGCATTTCAAGATGGCCACCGCGCCAAATTTCAATTTTGCAATATGGGTATGGTTTTCGAGGTATTTTGGGGTTCTAGTGACGAATTAGGGGTCCATTTTGCATTTCAAGATGGCTGCCGCGCCAAATTTCTGTTTGCAATATGGGTATGGTTTTCGAGGTATTTTGGGGTTCTAGTGAGGAATATAGAGTCCATTTTGCATTTCAAGATGGCCACCGCGCCAAATTTAAATTTTGCAATATGGGTATGGTTTTCGAGGTATTTTAGGGTTCTAGTGACGAATTAGGGGTCCATTTTGCATTTCAAGATGGCTGCCACGCCAAATTTCTGTTTTGCAATATGGGTATGTTTTTCGAGGTATTTTGGGGTTCTAGTGACGAATTAGGGGTCCATTTTGCATTTCAAGATGGCCACCGCGCCAAAGGGCTTTGCTCAAAATTGGTGCCTTTTTTTTTTTGATGGCACACTAACGCCACCTTGTTAGTTGTGTAGAGTACTTCCATACAAACAATAATTAATATGGCAGCTCAGCTCTAAAGTACATCCGTCTTGAGTTATGCGTCCTAATCTATAACGCTTATCTAATTATGTAAACTGAGTATATGAGTTACTTTTAATAGTCGTATACTATTTATTCCATAGTACATACTTTGTTGGACTCAAGTGACGTCATATTGGCGTAAATGGCATAGTGTGACATCAAGTTACACTTCACCGTAACAATGTCATGAGTAACAACTATAAAACGGACAAGATAAGGGCGTAAAAAGCACAAATATTTTGAGTTTTGTTAATAATAAACTCATGACATTGTTACGGTGAAGTGTAACTTGATGTCACACTATTCCATTTACGCCACTATGATGTCACTTGAGTCCAACAGAGTATGTACTATGAAATAAATAGTATACGACTATTCAAAGTAACTCATATTCTCAGCTTTCATATATAGATAAGCGTTATAGATTAGGACGCATAACTAAAGATGGATGTACTTTAGAGCTGAGCTGCCATAGTAACTATTGTTTGTATGGAGGTACTCTACACAACTAACAAGGTGGCGTTAGTGTGCCATAAAAAAAAAAAGGCACCAGCTGCCCATACATTTCCAGCAAAGCCCTTTCAATTTTGCAATATGGGTATGGTTTTCGAGGTATTTTGGGGTTCTAGTGACGAATATAAAGTCCATTTTGCATTTCAAGATGGCCGCTGCGCCAAATTTTAATTTTGCAGTATTGGTATAGATTTCGAGGTATTTTAGGGTTCTTGTGGTGAATTAGGGGTCCATTTTGCATTTCAAGATGGTCACCGCGCCAAATTTCTATTTTGCAATATGGGTATGGTTTTCGAGGTATTTTAGGGTTCTAGTGACGAACGAATTCGCGTTTATTCCCAGTAGTACACACCCCGCCGTCCACACTGTTACGGTATGAAAAAAAAAATCCCATACGGTAACAGTGTTGACGTAGGTATGGGACTTTTTATTCCCCAGTAGTTCCGTTGGTTGCAGTTCATTGCGTGTTGAAAAATTGTGTCGATTTTGAAGCAAATCGGTTCAGTAACAAAAAAGTTCAAGATGGCGGCGACTTTTTTGATATTTGACTTCAGAATCATGATTGGACTCCAACCGGATCCTCACATATCGATTTTGAAGCAAATCGGTTGAGTAACAAAAAAGTTCAAGATGGCGGCGACTTTTTTTAATATTTGAGTTCAGAATCATGATTGTACTCCAACCGCATCCTCTGATATCGATTTTGAAGCAAATCGGTTCAGAAACAAAAAAGTTCAAGATGGCGGCGACTTTTTTAATATTCGACTTCAGAATCATGATTGGACTCCAACCGCATCCTCAGATATCGATTTTGAAGCAAATCAGTTCTGTAACAAAAAAGTTCAAGATGGCGGCGACTTTTTTGATATTTGACTTCAGAATCATGATTGGACTCCAACCGGATCCTCAGATATCGATTTTGAAGCAAATCGGTTCGGTAACGAAATAGTTCAAGATGGCGGTGACTTTTTAAATATTTGACTTCAGAATCATGATTGGACTCCAACCGGATCCTCAGATATCGATTTTGAAGCAAATCGGTTCAGTAACAAAAAAGTTCAAGATGGCGGCGACTTTTTTAATATTTGACTTCAGAATCATGATTGTACTCCAATCGCATCCTCAGATATCGATTTTGAAGCAAATTGGTTCAGTAACAAAAAAGTTCAAGATGGCGGCGACATTTTTAATATTTGACTTCAGAATCATATTTGGATTCCAACCGCATCCTCAGATATCGATTTTGAAGCAAATCGGTTGAGTGACAAAAAAGTTCAAGATGGCGGCGACTTTTTTTTAATATTTGACTTCAGAATCATGATTGTACTCCAACCGCATCCTCTGATATCGATTTTGAAGCAAATCGGTTCAGTAACAAAAAAGTTCAAGATGGCGGCGACTTTTTTGATATTTGACTTCAGAATCATGATTGGACTCCAACCGGATCCTCAGATATCGATTTTGAAGCAAATCGGTTCGGTAACAAAATAGTTCAAGTTGGCGGCGACTTTTTTAATATTTGACTTCAGAATTCAGAATCTTCTGATCTCCGCTGATATAGAGACGGCAGCACTCAGACAACGATGAGCAAAGAATGAAAAAGTGGTAATGGGGCCAATTCTCTAGGGCACACTCACTAAAATTACTTGACAATATTAGCTCCGACGCTCTTACGCGGTTGCCATAGATTCCATTTTCGAACTCACTTTTGAATTAGTTCATCAGTACATTAAAATAATTCAAAAGTGAGTTCGAAAATGGAATCTATGGCGACCGCATAAGAGCTGTCGGACTTAATATTGTCAAGTAATTTTAGTGAGTGTAACCTAGAGAATCGGCCACACTGTCTGTGAGGATCGAACTTGGATCACTTGTGTTACTCAGTGCTGGCCCAAAACGATAACAATCCGAGCCATTGCTGATACTAAGAACTGATTCGAATATTGGCATATGATCGTGCGGGCATTTACGTTGTATTGATTGTGCAGGTAATTTGGAATAATAATTGAAACAAAAAGTAAACTTTAGAAAAAACCGACTTCCACAAACCCTATTTGATTAGATTGAGTTTAATACAAACTGTAACTCCTAATCCCCAATTGGGGAATTATTTTGTCAAATCCCATCTCAGTGCTACCCCACGCTACTAAGGAACCTCTGTACAAAGTTTCATAGCTCTAGGTCCACCGGTTTAGGCTATGCGTTGCCTGCCTGTCAGCCACGCATTGTATTTGTACCTAGTATTGAGCAGGTCTGGTGGCCATATGTGGTCTTCATTATCAGTTCCGCATCACAATATCATTATTTAAACATTTTAAACATTTAAACATTTATTTATTTAACACAAACATATGTAGTTACATAATATAGGGATCCTTGACCCCTGAGCTAGGTTTATCACCTGTATTTCAGAGGTCAGGGCTCTTCCAGATATAAGGCTCTGTAATATAACTACTACTATTTAAACTACTACTACTACTATTTATTATGCTTATCATGAGTAAATACACGAGTTATTATGAATAATTGAAACAAAAAGTAAGCTAATACCCGATACTACGCCATACCCATATTGCAGAATAGAAATTTGGCTCGGCAGCCATCTGGAAATGCAAAATGGACCCCTAATTCGCCACTAGAACCCTAAAATACCTCGAAAACCATACCCATATTACAAAATGAACTCCAAATTCAGATTAGCTCGATGGCACCATATTTCTAAAGGACTTGTCACAACGAACCTAATGAGATGAGTATGAGAGTAGATAAATAGTGTATGAACTAAACATGGTGTGAAACTACACATAACTAGGTATTAAAACTCTCGTGGGATACTATCAAAAACACCCACTCGTGTTTTAATACCCCTCATTATGGAACAGTTTCATAAACTACTATTTCAATCCTACTGACTACCAGTAAGACACCGTACTACCAATTTTCAGGAGTATCAAGACGAATCCCATAAATTTTTTAGGCTTTGGCTACTTTTGAGGAGGAAAAACCGTATTTTATTATGCCATGACGATGCCGCGTAGCAATTATTTTATGACTGACTTTTATTGAGACGAGCGACACAACCTCTCCCTTCGAGAGCCTAAGCGGTAATGCCTCCCGTCGCCTTCGCGCATACCCGCATGCAATTTATTTCAGCGCAAGTGATAAAATGAAGATTGATTCGAAATCGCCGATTAATTCTAAAATGTTAAACACTAAACTTTAAGATATTTCGATTACCTATTTTTAGACACAAGAATCAAACCAATATTCCTCGTAGAACTGCTGGAATAACTCGATTTAGGTAAAAAAGGACTATTCGTTTATATTTTTTTTCATATACTTTATGATGACATTATGATCTTTTCAAACACTAAATTTTTAGGTAAGGGACTATTTTATAACATATATTTTTTCTGGATTCAGAAAGTGTCTCAATCTGCTGGAATAACTCAATCTGTTGGGCATTTTAGCTGGACGGGCGCCTTAAGAAAGGATATAGGTATCTCCCTCCAGGATATAGGTAGCTGCTGCAATGGGCTAGCCCTTTTTAAATGGAGTATTGAATAACTGGCTGGCCGTATCTGAATAAAAAAACCGGCCAGGTGCGTGTCGGACTCGCGCACGAAGGGTTCCGATCCGAACCATTATCTATAAAAAAACCGCAAAAAAATCACGTTAGTTGTATGGGAGCCCCCCTTAATATTAAATTTATTTTTTTTTAGAGTTTTTTGTTATAGCGGCAACAGAAATACATCATCTGTGAAAATTTCAACTGTCTAGCTACCACGGTTCATGAGATACAGCCTGGTGACAGACAGACAGACGGAAGCGAAGTCTCAGTAATAGGGTCCTTAGCACCCTTCGGGTACGGAACCCTAAAAAGCGTGACGCTAAGCTTTTCGTCAAAAATTCCTGTTTAATTCAACTACACAAACGTGATATCTCCCCCACTGTTGGATTATTGTAGTCCATAATAGGAACAGATTTATTTAGCCCGATACAAACTGGTCGCGGTATAACGTGCAGTAACAACACTGACACATGTTACGTTTTAGATGTTATTGCACTGCTGCATGGTAAATAATAGGTAGGTACATAATGTTCGTAGGTTAGTTCGGTAGTTTCTTCTTAGGCTTCTTTATAATTAACAAATAGAGATACCTGCCGACAAACTGCCTAGCTACCTGCCGACAAACTGCCTAGCAGTTTGGCAGACTTAAATTACTTAATTAAGTGTTTTTTTTTCATGAATAAACGTTATAAATAATAAAAGATAACATGCTACTTTTCAACAATAATATTTTATACGTATTTCTTACCATATGCGTGAGTTTGTATACTTACCGAACTGATAAGTAAGTATAAACTATTCTTAAGCGAATCTGATCCTTATAGGAAACATTTCTTATATTTTGACGTGTAGTGGTTTAAATTAGTGATTGTATTTTGAATGTTGCTGTTATGTGGTAATATTCAGCTTTACTTTGCATTGTATGTACACCACTATGTACATAATTTTTATATGTAAGTGTACATCTCGCGTGATTTACTAAAAGCGTTTGCTTTCTTTCACAAATCACTGACTTTGACATAGTCTGAAGCTACTCTACCTAAACCTACGTCATTCATTGACCGTGTATGCGTGGGAGTCGGCCGATGACCCTTGTTCGGATGTATCGCCAGCTTTGCTTAGAACGAATATCACATTTTTTTTGACGCGAAAGTTTTTTTTATCCAACGAACGGTCGGTAGTTTTTTGTTGAATTAACATATCTGATTGGACCTGGATTTAAGCAACCGTTTTCGGTAGTTTAATTTGTTATTGGTATTGGATTGCACTTTTAATTAAGTGTATAATCTATTTAATAATTTAAATATGGAGTAGCGTCGAGGAATATGGCTCAATCTTAATCGTATCCGAGTAAATACCTTGGTTCATTATTGCGCTGCGCTACATTTTATTGTCATTTAAAAATAACACCAGAGACATACAGAGAACAAAAGATTTAGCAACATTCAAGAAACGTCTTCGTCATCCTTCCAACGGTATTGCTGATTAGATTAGAGAGGGTAGCCCATCGCAGCAATTCAAGAAATATAAAATGTTACGTTCCCGAAGGGTGCCAAACGGGACCCCCTCCGCTGTCCGTCCGTCTGTCCGTCAGCACGTTCTATCGCACGAACCGTAATAGCTAGGAAGTTGAAATTTTCACAGAATGAGTCTGTGAAAATTTCAACTTCCTAGCTATTAGAATCTGTTGCTGCTACAGCAACAAATACTGAAACGAAATATTGAAAAAATTAGGCGTCCCCATCCCATACAAGAACAAGAAACTATATTTTTATACTGTTTTGGTAGGATGGTGCGGAACGGAACCTCCGTGCGAGATTCCGATTCGCACTTGGCCGATTATTATTTACGATGAGCGATAACAACGGTTAGTGTACAGATAATAGAAGATGCCTTCCACTGTAAAGCTGTAGAGACAAGTCAACTTCATACGGCTAATCCATATTCGTGGTTAATGACACATCACGTAGACGTATCACACGCACATACACAAACAATCAAACAATCTGACACATCACAGGCGACATCAACACAGATTTAAACACTGACCCCACTTAACTGCTGCTTAGTCCAGGAATAGCCTGGCGGGGTGCCAATAATGCACCAGCCGAGGTCACGAAGGATTGGGCATCCGCCATCTTGGAATCTTGCAAATTACTGCGAGAACACGGGCATCACACTATTTCCGATATAGGGTGGCAGAGGAGCAATGGCGGGCACTTTTAGCCAGTTATTCAATTAAAAATTTTACATGAGAGAGGGTACATCGCCGCAGTTATGGCTTCCAATTACTGAGAAAGTTGTTGGTCAAAACCCACCAATACTGAAGTATTTAATCTGCCGCCCGCCGTGGTGGGATAAACAAACCAACCAACCAACAAGTTTGGTTTCTACATTATCTTTTTTCCGTGTGAGGTGGAAGCGGCTCAAATTTGGACCCTGATAATGTCGCGATATAGGCGTACGTAACGTAAACAGTCGTTTGCAGAATAATATTACAGTGGCTTTTTGTAGCTTGTAGATCATTCAAGAGTTTCAAAACTCCTATTTGCATAATATTTTTGTATATTAGTGTCCTGGATGGTAGGTAATTATTATAATAGGTAAGCGAGGGACAGAAACTAAACGCTTATACAGTGGCTGCTGCAATAAACATTCTGATCCTGACAGCCGCTACTCTCTTAAAAGTATGTTGTCATAAAACAACCAATCAACCAAATAGCAGTTCCCAATCCCTATTCAACCCGGAAGTACTCAAGCGGAGTGGGGGCCGCGCACATGTATCCAACCAAACAATGACTCTGTCTGTCTGTCCGTCTAACGAATGTCGCTTATGTACGGAGGATTTCGGACGATGACCCGGGATTACAATATAGCTGGTTAGCTTCGAGTGTTATTAAATAATCAATTAGTTTAGTTTAATTTCAGTTTCTTTTATTTATAATTGTCAATTACAGGGTCAATCTATATACTGAGTTGTCTACATACTTAGTTAGGATTCAATCCATAAACCATAACAAATACAATCCACTCTGAAATAAACCATAAAAAAATACTATCCAGTTTCCTAAACAATCAATAGATTCATAGAGTCAGGTAATTTCGATACAATCATGCACACAAAGCGTCACGCCTTGTCATTGTCACATATAAGGTACAATACTTACTCATAATTAGAACTCACTCAAACTCTGATCTTCATTATTTCCTCATGACGCTCTTACAGCACGGCAACAAAGGCTAAATTGGTTAAATAAGGCAAAGGCAGTAGAATTATCTAACCATGTTAATATTACTCACTTTCAGTTCATGAAACATAGTTTAGTTTAGTGTCACGTGTGTGCTATCCCGAACGTATTATATTTTATACTTAGATTTATTTCAATAATTTGCAAATATTTCTTAGGTAAGTCTTGCTTGTTGCACGGAGCGGGTTGAATGGCGGCGTGTACATGAGAAGGCCTATACTCGACAGCGGGTTCCCTGAGAGGCTGATGATGATGATGAAGTCTTGCTTGGAGTGAAGTAATGGAACATCCAACACAATGCATACCTACATAAATTAAAAGTTTAGAAAACTAAAAAATACGCTTTTATGTGCACTAGAAAGCAGAAAATAATATTAAAGATGTGTGATCTCTGCTTCACTCGTTAAAGTCTATTTATATATTTTTTTAAATAAATTATATGTACAAAACTGTAAAAGCGTGGGGCACTTTTGAATTGTCCATTGCTTACATATGTCCGTAAGTACCTACGGCGATTGGCTTGCCCTCTGTTACGCAAAATGGAGTATTGAATAACTGGCTAAGCGTAGGTGTCTGCTTGAAACACCCCGTATGGAAAAAGACGTGACGTTGAGTTGTTCATTTTTTTATTAAAGTATAGTTCAGTAGAGAGTAGATTTAATCAAGTCTGTCTATCCTAACCTAATAATATCTAAACTGCACATTTCTAGTAATCAAGAATTTAGGTCAATTGTCTATCTTCTTTAAATACAGTGCAGTGTAATACTTAGTTGACCCTATAAAGGATAGCCACGCCCATTCCACTTTTCAGCCTTATCTCAGAACTCTATATTGTGGAGTTTATTTACTGCCAGTCGCGATCTATTGCGGTAGATACTTTTAAGGTCACTTTATTATTACAGCAGCAGCAGTTAGTTCTTTCCTGTTTGTATCACCATCATCCTACTTGATTTATGCATTTGAACTCTTTTTTGTATCCTTCTACGACCTACGTGATCAAACTCTGGCTACTTTTTAGGCTTATGCAGGGAGCACTTATCCAGTGGAGAGCGCATAGAAGATACATTTTCTTTTGAAACACTACTCACCAATTTACGGGCAGCGCGGGACGAGGTAAGAGAGCTGTGATTGGTCAACAGCTGCGAAACTGTCTGGCGGCCCGTCATCGTACATAGGTTGCGTATGCGAACCTTATGCGAACGTTTGTTGAATACACCAAACTTTTGGCGAGCCGCATTCCCCCGCAGGCGCAGTCAATTGGATATACCTATGTATAGTCTCTGGGCTTATGTTATGTGGGTCTCTAACATGGTTTCTTCCTTCGAACGTATAATATTATAGTAAGTATCTGTGTTCGAACGCAGAAAATCCATTAACTGCCTCAATCTCAAGCAAGTCTTTGATGCTGATAGTGACAAATCTTTAGATTTGACGTTTGTAAGTGGCACATAAAACTTGAGTTAACTTTAAACCCGAATAAACCTCACGTTCTTTTATAGCTATTGACTTGACAGTAGAAGCTACTAATGATGAGTTGGGTTTATGGGGCAAGGACTGGAGGGAGACCGGTCAGGATCGGATAGAGTGGAAGAGGGAGAGCGGCCTTTGCCCAGCAGACATGGTGGGCTCGTAATAGATATAGTAACCTACTAATACTTTGAGTTGTTGTTAACAAATAGCGCCGATCAAACGTGATTTACCTCGACTGCGGCGGCCATCTTCCTGAATGTCATTGAAATTCCTTTCCAAATTAATAGAGATTTGTGTAGTGTTGAAACGCGCATGTAATGACCGTGCATCGCTTCCTCGGACAAGTGTGCCAGTTTTTACGTCAGTATAATACGTTTTCACTGCCCGAAAGAAAGTAATTTGCGAGATAAAAATCATAATTGGTATTTGAACGCGTGCTGGAGATGCCGCGATTTCATGGACGCCATTTTTTGGTAGATGGCGCGAAGACAGGTTTTTGTTTCATTAGCGTACAGTTTCATTCATATGAGGTTTTATATGTTCCAGTCGTGATTTATGGAAAAATAATATGCTAAAAATAATCTGCCAAATGCGAGTCGGATAATTTCACGAAGAGATCCGTATAGTACAATAAAAAAATTGGTCGGACTCGCACACGAAGGCTTCCGCACCATCGTCGTCGCCTGTGCCTTCAACCTCGTGGTCAGTCGTCTCTTGCTATTAAAAAGCTATTGTATTGAATTAGACTGACTTAATATCTACTATTTAATTCTAAACACCCTTTTTTCGTGTATTTCAGTATTTGTTGTTGTTGCGGCAATAGAAATACACATTCTGTAAAACATTTCAACTCTCCTAGCTATTACGGTTCGTGCTCTTGCACCCGATGACGGACAGACGGACAGTGGAGACTTAGTAATAGGGTCCCGTTTGTCACCTTTCGGATACGGAACACGTTTTTTGTAAGTTTTTTTTTTTTAATATTTCGTTTAGTTGCTGTTGCGCAAGAGATAATATGACTACACATTCTGTGACAACTCTACCTATTACCAGTATTTATTGTTATCTTTGCCTATTGTTCGTCGTGGGATAGAGCCCACTGATGGACAAACAGAACGGACGGACAGCGGAGGCTTAGTAAAGGGTTGGGTCCCGTTTGGCACCCTTCGGGTACAGAACCCTGAAAACCCAGATACAGCTTTCCAACGATGTTTTGGCTTTGGACAAGATGGGGACGCCACTTCTACGCAACTTAACTCTACGACTCACAGAAGCACTATATACCTAGTGTATGACTTTGACAGTTACTACCAAGAACAATTAATGTCTATTGCAAGGGGATGAGAACTTAATTTCCCCTAATTTTAATGTCATTTTTGTTTCCTTTTCGGCCAGGAGAATGACAATCTCTAGTCTGAAAGGGCAACGAACGACAGGTTCAATCGGTTCAATGCATTTAAGTGGCGTCAAAAAGCGTTAGTTCCACCTGTCACCGCCAAAATATCATATTATTGTTTGCGGGAAATTCTATATCTTTGGCTGTGCTGTGATCCTGTGATCTTTGGCAATAAACCACCGTAGAAGAACTTTATTCTCATAAGAATAAGTTTCATAAAGTTAGTAGGTATTAATATGTATTAGGGTTTATTGACGTGACAACGTCTTATAAATTGGTTTGCCGGGTGACACTTCAAGAAACTGCGTTACGCTCCGCTCACGTTATGCGCTCACAATGAGAGCGAGTGAGAGGCACGCGTCCCTTCCACTCGGGCATGGTTAGCCCGCCTAAGAGCGAGAGAGACAGACATAAAAAGTGAAAGGCACGCGTCCCTTCCACTCAAAGTCGTTGTCACGTAAAACTTTCGCCCGTATACCGACTTTACAGGCAACCAATTTTTTTTTATGTTAAGATATATATGATTAATATGTATTCATGTAGGTACTTAGGTATTTATTATATTCAGTACTTTAGTAATATAATTTATTTATATTTTATTTTTTTATCTTTAGCACATAGGCCTACCCGTTTTGAGTTTTAAAATGTATCCTGTTCATCCTGGGTTTGCTGGAAGAAATCTCTTTTCAGAGATAAGCTTGCCTTTGTTCATGCCTTTTCTGTATTGTTTGTGTTTTTTTCTGATATGTGCAATAAATATATACGAAAATATACGAATAAGGTCTTTTAAACCTTAAGTCAAAACTTCTTCATGAGATGGTACATCTATAATGTATTCTCTTTTCAATAACCTCATCCTGTTTACAAAAAATACTGCCTGGCTGATATTTAACTGACACATGAACGTATGAAAGGAGATTTATTTTATTTATAAAAACACAAAAATTACAGCAAAATATTTGGGTTATTATCGTTATTTTCTCATATAATGAGCTTACGTTGACGCAAAAGACAAATCAGAAGCCACTCCTCAAAAATGGACGGACAATGCAGCGAAGGTCTCCAGGAAAACACAGACCTCCAACAATACATCGATAAACTTTCCCAAAACCAGTTAAGTATCCTAGCCAAGTACGAAACACTGTCCAAGCAAGTGAATGCACTAACAAATGTCGTTTCTGAATTTTCGGACAAACTTACCAGTTTAGGAGAAGTATCCACAGATAGGAAGAAGCTGAAGGCGGAAGTTCGGGTCCTAAAAAGCAGAATAGATGAACTGTACGCTATTGTTAAAGAGGGGAAAGAAGATGACTCTTTGACAACCTCCGACGAAGACGTAAAGGACGCCGAGTCGAACCATTCAGGAGTTTCTGGTTCTTCAAAGGCTAGTTGCCTTATTTATTTAATTGATGGCCGTTATGGCTGTAGATTGAGTGGGTGTGACTGGTAACGTTTATAAATATGTTGTAGGATTGGTCATTGTATTTCTGGAAGGTATAGATCATGTAGTCAGTAGTATATAGACTCGGTTTATTGTGACAATTTGCTTTCTCAAATAGTTTTATGGCCTTTGATAGTCTAGTGTTCGTTCGGAAACACAACACGTGAACCTAATCGGATAAGCTAACAAGAGATTTCTCTCACTGAACCACGTTTTACCCAGTCAATCTACAAAAGCTGTAAGCATCTGTATCTGGGTATTTCATGTAAATACCTGCAGTAAGAAATTACGAGTTACGAAAGGCGCTTAGCTGTAAGAAGCGATTTCCACGGATTTTCAAACTGAGTGTTTTGTCGGCAGGTTGCCATGACGACGGGTTTGGACCGAGACACGATACGCTCCGCGTACGACGACGTGAGATCGGACGGATCGCCCACTGAATGGTGAGTGGACCTTTGTCATCTGATCTGGGAATTTTCAGTTTGCCTGCAAAGCTGTAGCTATCGATCGTGGCTATGGGCTATGCCTGAGTCGGAATCGTCCACTACACCCTACTAGGCTTACTAGAGTGGGATTGACAATTTCCACTCAGCATCCCTAACTAACCCTATTGAAATCTCGGTGGAAGAAGGGTCCGACAATTCTCGGCGCGCTTCCTAGTTAGGGGCCATCCTAAATTCCAACTATTGCACCGTTCTGTTCTGTTTAATCCTCTATTGGTCTACTACACTTATAAAATTCAAAGTCCTGCCTGACTCACTGACTGATACACAACGCTTTAAGCTTAACATGGACTGGCCATCACAGAGGCCATTAGTGTTAATATTAAAATGCACTCTTTAATTCGGTCGGATTACTTTGGCTGCTAACTTTTTGGCTGCCAACTTCACACCGGTCCATTTGGACACGACTGGCAATGACAACTGCTACAAATTCAAAGACAGATTCACAACAAGTCTATCAATATGCACAAGTGACTCATAAGGAGTCCCTTCCAAGAATTTGCAAAGTATTAAAAGCAAGTCTGACTGCTGTGCCGATCGAACGTGATCTCAGCCGTGGCACATTGCCAATGCAAGCTTCAACAGCTTTGCACTGAAGCAGCTATATGATTAATATGACAGATTCCAGGACTCATAGATAAAATAGGTTTATATGTTTGCGGTGATCCACTTATTGAAACTTGGTATGAAATTCACTAATTGGTGTGATTTAAAATTATACTCTCTGATGTAAAAGGAACCTGGAAAAAAACATCTTAGATCTCTGGCCATCTGCACGGAAATGAATTTCATAATTTATTGCACACAAACAATTACAAAGGACAAAAATTCATAGTAAAAGTGTACAAAGGCGAGCTTATCTCTAGTTAGAGATCTCTTCCAAAAAACCAAGAAGGATGAGACATGTGGAGTTCTAACGGTAATGGAAAACATCGCGAGGAAAACGAAAAATTAAGTATTGCACTAGCGGAACGTTAAACATAAATATACTTACATTGCTTCTGGCCCCACACTAGGATACCCTGTGTCGTGGGAACCAGAAACAGCGACATCACAAACATGTAAACATCCAAGACCTGGGTTTTTCTTTGTCCCCAGCCGGGATTCGAACCTCTGGCATCGCAAATGAGAAAATGAACGCTTGTTTCAGGGCGGTGTTCAAATTCGATGGCGCGCGCATCGTGTGCTCCGCGCGCGGGAGCGACTTCCCGGAGTTCAGAACACAGTTCGCTGATGACGAACGCGCTTTCGGATACCTCAGGTATGTCTGACGGTGCTTTACCTATTAGGCTTGCAATGTGCGAGGATCTTCATAAGATTGGCTACATAAGCCACATGTCCACGAGCGGCATCTACAGATGCGGGCATGCGTCCGTCGCGAAATCAGTCGAGCGAGCCACATCATCATATCTCGTGACAAACAGGTGTAGTGTCTTGCGACTTTTCTGCCTTTTTCCCCGAGCCCCAGAATGGGGAGAGGCGGGAAGAGGACAGGTCCCTCATTCTACTGTTCGCAAGCATACGACAAGCCTGGCACAAACTTCAATACGAGGTATTTGGTATTCTACTAAAACCGGAATCCATTTCACAAGCGCCAGCGTGAAGCCAGCGTACTTCGTATTCTATCTGTCCAAAACGTACTTACGCTGGCGTCAATCAAACCAGAGTACCAAATACCTCGTATTCGTATTGAAGTTTGTGCCAGGCTTTTCGTATGCTTGTGAACTGTACGGGCCCAGGTTTGAAAGTAGGCTGGCTGGTCCAGTCACGCACGTGGGGGATGCACACCTAAGGGGCTTGATGCTGCTCTGAGAAACGCACTTATATTGGATCGCGTATACGCTTTGCTTGCAATATTTACGATCTATTTGCGATTCTTTAGGAGCATACCAAATGACGCCATTTTGGGTGTTTACGATGCGATAGCGATCCAATATAAGTGCGTTTCTCAGAGCAGCATCGGGCCCCCGTTAGCCTCATTGTAACATGAAGTCCGAATGAACTTAGGTGAGACGTATAGTAAGTCCAGGGAGCACTTTATCCAGTGGAGAACGCATAATACATTTTCCTTTGAAACAAAACTCATCAATTTACGGGCGGGGCGGGGGACGAGGTAAGAGAGCTGTTATTGGTCAGCCGCTGCGAAACTGTCTGGCGGCCCGTCATCGTACATAGGTTGCGTATGCGAATGTTTGTTGAATACAACAAACGTTTGGCGAGCCGCATTCCCCCGCAGGCGCAGTCAATTGGATATATAGTATCTGAGTAAGTCAAACACATGAGGACAAGGGTACGGCTTTACAGCCCGGTTTTCTGTGCTACACTAAAATATTAGCAGATCTGAAGTCTTGAGTCAAGCCATTTTCAGTTTTGGAGTGAGCACTAACTTCACTAGGTTCAAAGGATGCCATAAGGTAAATTACCAGAAACATCACGATACCAATTAAATTATTGCGGTAATTTCAAAGTTTATGACACATTTAATTTATAAATAGGTAGGCAGATAGCGCATGCAGCATGCTAGACTCATCAACGCGGTTTGAAAGTGAAGTAATGAGAAACACAGTCTAACAAAACCCGCTCCAAACCTCCAAATCGCTTTAACTCGTGAGACATAAAGATGAAATTGCGGCGAATTTCCCACTTAGAATGGCAGATGATACGTCCAATGAAAGGAAATCCACAGACGCGATGATGCGTTGTATGTATTGTATCGATTATTGAGTAGCGTAGTGATGCGTAAAGGAGAATGTTTAGTCGTGAGTGGGATGAAAATCGAAATTGATTTAAGTTTCACTTGTAAAACTACTGAGCGTCACGCATTTATCTGTAGGTATACGAAGTGACGAAGATGCCTTCTGGATAAAGACATGTTTAATTGTTCAGTCTTTGTAGTGGTCAATGTGGACAGGACATCACATCACACTGGTTTCCATCACACACACCACACATCATAAGTCGGGTAGAGGTCGACCCGCTATTCAAGGCAAAAACGTGTGTTTGTATTTCTAACCTTATTAACAAGAACTTATAGGGCGGTGTCAGCCCCGGAAATTTCACATGGCTATAGATGTTAAATAATTATATCTCTGTTTTTTAAGGTTCCGTACCCGAAGGGAACGGGACCCTATTACTGAGACTTCGCTGTCCGTCTGTCTGTCTGTCTGTCCGTCCGTCCGTCCGTCTGACTGTCTGTCTGTCACCAGGCAGTATCTCATTGAAATTGAAATTGACAGTTGTAATTTTCACAGATGATGTATTTCTGTTGCCACTTTAACAACAAATACTAAAAACAAAATAAATTTAATATTAAGGGGCGCCCCCATACAACTAACGTGAGTTTTTTACGGTTTTATATAGATAATGGTACGGCACCCTTCGTGCGCGAGTCCGACTCGCACTTGGCCGGTTATTTGAGTATGCTGTGCGCAAAAGTGCACCTAAATAGAATAGTTAAGTCAAACAAAAGTATGGAATTCCTGGATCTTGCCACGCACCTGTATCCATCAATGTGTGGTCTGATTGAGTGGTCGTCCCGCAGGTTGCAGATGGGCGATGAGATGTCCAAACGCAAGAAGTTCTTATTCGTCACGTGGGTGGGCCCCAACGTCACCGTCATCAACCGCGCCAAGATGTCCACCGACAAGGCCATCATCAAGGATATCATTTCAGTGAGTTACTTGTCAGTTTACATGCATTATTATTATTACGAGCCCACCATGTCCCACTGCTGGGCAAAGGCCTCTCTCCCCCTCTATCCGGTCTCCCTCCAGTCCTTGTCCCACAGACCCAACTCATCACTCCATCTCTTCCTGGGTCGGCCACGCTTTCTCTTTGCATGTTCTGGGAGCCAGTCTGTGGCTCTCTTAGCCCAGCTATAACGGAGTTGCAGATTAGCCAAAGATTAGATTTAATACTCCATTTTGTGTGACAGGCGCCTAGCGCATGACCGCAGCAATGGGGTATGAAGGTTTCAGGAAGGAGGCCGCAGGAATAAATTACTTATTGTTTATTTGGCCATAAACACAGGCATTTTCCTAGAGAAAGAAAGAAAAAGACTTGAGAAAGTTGGCAAAACAAATATAATGGTAAAAAGTTATAATTTAGTTGTATAAAAGTAGGAAAATGTATAAGTAGAAATGTTTCTGTAGTACACTGCATCAAATGTTAATTACATCACATAAAGTCGTATAAATACTTTCTCACATTAAAACCAACAGTTTGCGCCACAGCAGAAATGAAATTATAACCCACAATGCATTTATACTTTGCCGTATCAAGGTCAATTTCTTTGGACCCAGCGATCAACTTCAACTCGACCAGAGTTGCGATCTGGGCCAACAGGTTACTCGTCAAGCCAATCTTTTCTTCTAGAATCGCATAGAATATCGCCAGCAATCGATCTAGGGTGAATACTTTAGGACCGAGTTGAGTGTTTAGCTTTTCTGCAATTTTCGCCTTTGCTCGGACTTGTTGCAGTCTTTTTCTCTGTTTGCCGTGGTTCTTCATGAATAGACGCTTGTCTTCTTTGGGTGGGTTGTAACTTGCTAAGTAAGAAGCTATCAGTAGGTATTTAGCATAGTATGGTAGCTCAAAGCTCTGGGCAAAAGTCTTTGTTGATGTGAGTTCTTCTTTCAATGTGTTCTCAAAGTTGTAATTTGGTTTATAGACATCCTGGTCATTCTCTTTTCCTGGTGATGGTGTATCAGATTTTGATGTGGTACTTATTCTTAGGTACAGTAGTTCTAAGCTGGTTTGGAGTATTGGCGCTATATGTCTCCACAGTCTTGTGAGATCTTGGGTTTGAATCTCCTTATTTACAATTGGTTCACAATATTTCACAAAGTTCACTCTGGCCATGTGCTTCAATTCAATGAGGTCTCGGCACGGCCGGTAGAAAACACTCAAGAATGCATTCAGAAAGTTAGCAAACAGTTCTGGCTTCTCTATTTCTGCTTGAATATCTTTGTCAACATCCAATCTGCTCAGAACATAGTTTACAAAACTGTTTTGGCAAAGAAATATGATTTTAAACAGTTCTTCCTTGTGATAATTGGGGAAAAACATCTTAATAGGATCTCTCACGCCCATTTTGAAGTAGAAGTTTTCATATACAATATGGGTTAACATTATGGTGCAGATATTGAGGTTACAAAGTTCTCGTAGCCTCAGGAAAGCGCTCATGAGACTAGGATCCATACCGCGAAGTCTCTCTGCCTTATCGAACACGATTACGAATGGCTCATAACGATTTTGATCTGTTTCAATGGAGTTTAGTCCGATCATTAGATCCTTCAAAGAATCGCATTTAGCTCGTACCTCTACGTCGTCGTCTGCTCCAAGACCGGACAGGATACTCTCGAACATGATTTTCGGCGAATAACACTCGATGCAGTTGATGACAACATGTTTGTAGCCCAAGTACAGGAGGACAGATTCAACACACAAGCTTTTGCCGGTTGCCATTGAGCCGATTATAAATAAGGAATACGGCAGTGGTTCGTCATCTTCGCCCATTAAATTGAATAGTGTAGATAATTGCTGTTCTCTACAGGGCACGTTACGGCTGATATTCTCCATATTTTGGGAAATTGAGGCCCAAGGCCCAAACAAAACAAAAAGGCACAAATCGCGGGCTTTTTCTTGACAGTGAGTGAAGTGAAACTGAAGAATTGTGTTCTGTGAACTGAAGCACGAACCGAACACGGTTGTCTGTCGTGCGATGACGTTCCGTTCCACGCACGACCGTTGTTCGTTGGTGGGCTGATTTTTTAACACGGTCCGGCTCCCATGCGCCGAATGTTTGCATCGCCAATAAATGAAAATTCTGTTCTTCTTTTTCAGAATTTCGCCGTGGAGTTACAGCTGGAAAGTCAAGCAGAAATAGACATTGATCAATTTAAGGACGCCCTCAACAGAGCAGGCGGAGCCAACTACGGAACTGGCATCAGGGATTTATGAAGAGTCTTCAGTAAAACAATATTTTATTCATAACGTGCGTGGCTAGTAATTATTTTTACAACTCAAAGACGTGTGGACGTAAATTTTTGCTTCTATTTTTATGTAAACTCTGTTAATTTAATAACTTATAGACAGTTAGTCCCTCTTGAAACTGTGTTTATTGAAAATTATTTTGTAGAGTAACTTTTTAAGAATGGGGAAATGTACGATTACGAATATTACTATACGAGGTGTTCATATAGCAAAAACAACCTTGCCGTATCTTACGGGAATGCATAATGCTGCAGAAATATTTGTATTAGTCACGTAGAGGGCGCTAGAGGAGTGCATTTATTTTTTGTATGATTGTCATGTTTTTAACGACGGAAACTTGTATACAATTTTGGAATTACGCTTTTGTATAAAATCGACCATATTGACTAGTATTTATTACTCAACAATTCTAAATTGGAATACCGATTTAAATAAACAGTTAACCAAACTAATCATCTCCTTTTACCTTCCGTGACTCTATAATATTATTAGATTATAGGTACAATATCGATATTTCATTTTGTCTGATGATGATGAGCAGTGATCGGAGTAGGTAGAGTGATTTGGGGTGAGTGACCTCAAACGTATATATTAACATGGATATGCCTCAGAGATCCGGGCTTTTTAAATGATTGTTTTTTTTTTAAATTTCATAATGATTAGGTACATGGAAGTAGGTATAAAGTGTGAATCGAAACGAATCAATATGAGCAAGATTTACAACATAAAAGCAGCATCATCGGCATCGGTACAATGCAAAGTTTGCGACTTCGCAACCAATCAGAGTACAGTCTCCAAGATGTGTCATCGTTAACCTGTATGTGTGAACGATGTTTTTTTTTCAAGCTACTAAAACACTATTTTGACTAATTCGTTTAATCCCGAACCTTCTGAAAAAAGGCATATCCATGTTATGACTTTCATGACGTAAGTACCAAAAATCACTCTACCTATTCCGATCACTGCTGATGAGGCATCGCAAAACGCAAAGGCATGTGCAGGTAATTAAAAAAACAAAGCTACTTGGTTTTCTAAATTTCTAACCTGACGCAAACTCTACTAAGTACAATGTACTTTTTTGGGAAAAACTAAATCTATCTTTGGTTCCTCTGCTGCAGCATTACTGTAATGAATGACGGTCATCATTAATGGTTCCACTGCAGGATAACTTTGTTTTCACAGACTTCTCTATATTACTTATCGTCTGTCATTTTGATGGAAACGCCAACTTACACGGACTCCGTGGACAGCAGTAAATCCTCTTTACTGAGCTTGGATGATGTAAAATGTGTTACTATTGATGAGTGTATGTCTACAGGTACAGGGTTGGTATCTAGGTATCTATCTATCTGTTTCACCCTGAGGTTTCACCATCAGCAACCTGTCAGGGAACCCACTGTTGAGTACCTATAGGTATGCCTCCATCACCCCATTCAACTCGGCCCCGTGCTACCCGCGTCCACCGTTTTCCGCTTAACACATGAAAGTAAAAGTGATACCTACTACCTCAAGATAAACAAAACTCCTAGCCACCTAGATTATTTTCGAAAACTAAGCTTTTTAAGCACCCTACAGTTTTTTTATTTAACAAAATTAAATATTAATAATTCTTGTAATATTTTTTTTATGTTTAGGTGCAATAAAGAATAATATGAATATATTTTTTGTCAAGGTAATATCTCTCCTTCCAAAATTTACCACATCAAAATAATCCCGACTTTAATATTTTATTGTACCTACATTAGTTTAGAACTAAAAATAAGTTCCACTGTGTGACGAAGCGACACGATTTTCTACATCAATAATTTTTATCGCGCAATGTACGAGTTTTGATCGCGCGAATATACATTTTGGCCGCGCGACCGCATCGCGCGAGTGCCTACTAGGACACTCATTCGACATTCATATGTTTGATCGCCGGTTCCCGCGATGGTCGCATTGCTTAATCGCGCGGCGATCGCGAGATCGCGCTAAATTAGGATAACGCCTCAGTTGGCGGTTTCACTCCTTGCAAGTCGGAAAAGTTCGTCGGCGGCGATATGTCGGCGGCGACATGTCGGCGGCTTGAGATGAGGAACTTATTATTTGGCATACAATACAAGCACGTCACTACAGCTCGAGTGTCGCCGAGCAACGCATAGTAAGTTATATACTCTTTGGGGCAACCTGAGGGGGCAACGTATCCCTAAAAAAGTCTGCGGGCAACTGAGCACTGGCGTACGCTACTCAAGCCGCCAACATGCAGGCGGGCAACACGCGCGGGCGCATGTTGCCGACAATATGATTATTTTCATATAGGCCGCCGGGTTGTGTCGGTGGGCTGTGTTGGCGGCCCGGTGGGCTCAGTGTGATAGTTAATAAACGTTTTTATAGTAAACCTTTTGCAAGGTCGGTTTGGGCAACAACGGGAGAATTCAACTCAGGCACGCACACGCGCAGGGTGGTCGGCAAGCATGTAAATCATGATTTATTAGCGATCTTGAAGATCACACGACGTGAAAAGGAACGTAATGTATTGTTCAGAAACGCAAACAAACAACAACTCGCGCTGCTGCTGTCACTGTCCGTCCTGATGTCAGCTAGGGATGTGCAATCCGACAGTCACGTCACGATCCGATTTCGCAGATCATAATTATCGGATCGTAACTTCTCGATCCGATACGCGGATTGGATTGCAAGTCTTCGATCCGATTTCCTAAAAATCATATTGTGTGTACACTATTACGACACGTATACAGAATTACAGACTGAACCCCACACAGACACCATTTTACGTAACAATCACGAAACCTTGACCACTTGTAAATGTTCTGATGTTTTAAAATGTTTATGGGTGTATGTAACAAACAACACACTGGCACACCTCGGACACTCCATAGAACGCTCGTAAAATAAGCACCTATTACTACTACATGACTAAATGAGGTTTGTATACGTGCAAATGTGTGCGTAAATATTGCTAGGGCTGGTAACGCGGCAAATGCAGCGATTTGCGGCGGGCGAACCGAAAGACGACGACGACGACGGCGCGAACACAAGCGTTTGCATTATTATGAAGTGACTTTGTAGGGGCGCTGCCGTTTAAACAGGTACCTAGTCGGGTTCTTATTGAAATCCTAAAAAATGTTAATGTTCACTTTGATCCTTCATACATTAAGTTACAAAAATGGAGTAAGTAGGTATCGAATAACTGTCTAAAAGTGGGCACAGTGCCTTTGCCACCTCTTATGGGAAAAGGCGTGAAGCTATGTTATGTTGTTGTTCCCTTATTACTTATTCTGAAGTAGGTAAGAGACACTTGGCGTGAACTGTAGGTAGGTACCTACCTATGTAAAAACATCGTTAGGATTGTACAATATTCGAATTTTATGTTAAGTAGGTACCTAGTCTCTGAGAGATTCAAAACAACCAAACCACTACAGGACAGGGTTCGAGCGAGACCCGGCCGAAGCTCGCTGTATGTGGACCCAGCTAATGGCGGCGCGCCGCCGCCGCTGCGACAAAGTTAGTGCGTGCGTACTTGGGTCAATCAACTTATCTGTCAACGCACGCACTCTCTCTGAAAGTTCTTCGAGGACTAGCAGCTCAACGGCACTATCAAAGGACACCATACCGCGTCATGCGAGCAAAAAAAACACAAACGAAGATCTTCGAGAACGTAATCAAGTTCCTAGTGCCTGCTAGCTTATATACTATTGTTATATTCGTCAAATGTGTAAATTTAACCATTTAGCGTATTTTAATAATAAATGGTCGGGGACAGCAAAGTGTGGGTAAAATAGTTGATTGACCCACCTACCTACTACCTACTTTTCAACTCGAAGTGCTTCGTTCGCGTTGTTGAATCGCACCAACAACGAATAGCACGAAATGAATACCTATTTAATAAATGTACTTAATTAATTAATAATTATGTATTACGGAAGGTTTAGTACTAGGTTTCTTAGAAAATAAAATATGAAAGAGAACCTTTAGAGAACCTCTCCTTTTTTGAAGTCGGTTAAAAATAAAATATTACGACACTGACTTATTTATTATCAATTATCGTAGTCAGTAGCTAGTAAGTACTACAAACATATAACTCTGTCTCTGTCTCGCACAAAGTCTGTCCTTGTGAGAGAGCGAGACACACACAGCAAACGATGACCAAGTTACATTCCGGGAGGAGGTATTAGAATTTTTATTTCTCAAAAGAACAACAATAGAGTTGCTGTTGCTTACCTTCTTTCATCAGTCGGGAACCGAAAGAATCTCCTGTCTTTGCTGTTTCTAGTTGACAACAGACACACAAATAATGCACAAAACTTCACCATATTATATTACCGGTTATTATTCACCGTATACGCGCGGTCACTCGTCAGGCGTTCAACCGCGTCTATTGATATTTCAACCAGTTCCCTAGACGCCAGGGGTGGGGTGCGGTATCTGAATCAGCGCGGGGAAGGGAGTGGCCGTTCTGTACGGAGTACTATTATCTCTTCTGTGACACTGGTTCACTCTGTTTCAAGGAGGCAGGCATGGAGGCATCATCTCCAGTTTATTTATTTTAATCTTCTTCTTCTTTCAGTGCCTCTCCACTACTGTAGGTTGGCATGGCAGTAAGCTCTGAATACCCCTCTCTGTCTTTCGCCAGGCAGAAATTTAATCTTCCTACACTCTGCTCAGCTCGTGAGTTTTTATTACTTATTTAGAAAGCTCATAACGCGCGTGATTGCGACAGCTTGACACTGTAACTTTACTAGGCATGGGGATAGTGTCGATGCAAATTATCGATATTCTAACTAAAGTTTCTGAATGTTTCAAGCAAATCAAACAAGAGGATGTTGTAACTTTTTTTTATTCTTGTTAAATCGATTCACAGCCCAAATCACCATCATCAAAGTCTGATTCGGACTCGCTGGAGCAGTCTTGTAGATTTATAATCAATTCCTAAGTAGATTGGTCGAATCGTACGTCACGCTCCCAATCTTCATCCATAATTTTTCTTGTTCTGTCGATGTCTTCAAAATTATATTATATGTTCCGAGTCAAGATCGATAACTTGTCTTACGATAAGTGTAGCACGTCACTATTTGCCAATAAAGTATGTTAATTGTCTCTATACATTTAACCGTCGAAAAATACGATACTTCATAGGCGTGTTTTGGACACTGACATGACAGCTGTCCGAGATCATCCTATGTTGGATCCACTTTAGTGGATCGTATGCCCTGCCTTCAATCTGATCTGAAAATCGGATGGATCGTAATTTCAAAAAATCGGATCGTACTGTCACATCCCTATCCCTAATGTCAGTCAAGCTATTTCAGAACGCATCTTTACTCTAGTGATTCGGCAATATTTTCGTTTTCGTTTGTGTTTTCGTTTCGCGTTTATCGTGAAAACTAAGGTAAATAAACCACTTATGCTTTTTAGTTGGAGTTACTTCCTTGTATTGATTAGCGATGGACATTTCCTAGCTTTCTAAACCTAATTATTCTGCAGCAAGTTAGTCTAAGTACCAAATAATTATAAATAACGGTTGTTGAGATAGCATGGGTATTCGTGCCAGCGAATTTAACTCGCTTGTTTGTTTTACTGATGCCTGTTGAAGTTATGTAATCAATCAAATCAAGTCTATCAACTATGGTGCTGTTAAGGTCGTTCGTGACCAATTTAGTATTATTTAAACATTTCCCTGCATATGTTACAGGTAAAGTAATAATGTAATGTTCAAATCATCAGTAAATACAACAAAATGCTAAAGTAGGCGTATTTTAAGTGTATACGTGGATCGCTAAGATTTTAATTAAGTAAGGTTATTTAGCTGATAAGACTGATGTTGACTGTTCAGTAGGTAGGTAACAAGTAACAGATGTTTGCTAGAAACAAATAGGTAATCATGGAACTTAATAAGGTAGTTAGTTCTGTTTATCATCCCACCAATTCTTGTATGAATGTATGTCTTGATTGTAGACTTAGAAGTAATTATTTATTACAAAGGCCAATTGAAATGTGTAAAACTCTTAACAAAGAAACATTATAGCCTTTTGTATGATGTCTGTTCATCAAGTTTGCTAGTTAAAAGAACAATGTCAGGTAATATTTTTGCAGTTGATTGAGAAATCTTCAGCAAGTAGGTAAGTGTACAGTGAAGTTACAGAAAGATAAAATTCATTAAGAGACCGGCGACCATGTGAATTTCCCATACAAACATAATATTTGTATTTTTTGTATTTTATCTATTTATTTTCATCAGCGCACACACACACAATATAAAACATAGAAGAATAGCGCTAAACAAAACAACATATAAAACATACAGACACACATACTTAGCGCTAAACAAAACAACATATAAAACATACAGACACAGATAATTTGCACTAGATAGATAGGATATAGGTACCAAAGTACCTATATCGCACTAGAACTGAGGGTGGTGTGGCATCTGCAAAAGGGTAATACAAAAATTTATTTGAATTTGAGAACTAGTTCAAAGCATTTAGACTGTTGATCAGATTAATAGTGTTTAAGCAGGTTCCTGGTAGTATACCAAGGTTCTTATTCAAATTACTTAAAAATATTTTTAAATTGGTAAAAGAGGAACCCTGGTATACAGACCAGGAACCTGCGTAAACAGTGTATAAATCCGATTAACAGTCTAAATACGTTAAACTATTTCTCAAATTAAAATCATTTTTGTATTACGTTTGTATGGGAAATTCACGCGGTCGCCGGAGCCTCAAATTAACCCATCTAGTGCAGAGAGATCTATTCTTCTTCAGGGGGGTTGTAGCGCCTGCACCTGGCCCACATGAACGGGACCCTTGTGCATATTCCCTTTGCCTGCTCATCTAATTTAGCCATCCTAGCTCCTGCACTTCTAGCTGGAGTAGGAGGCCTCGGTGTTCAAAGAGCTTAAGCTCGTCCCATAAGGGTCGTTGTTGTTTAAATAATATCTTCATCTCCAGCCCGTCAAATGTTGTCCGCCCCGGTAACCCTCAAGTTCCAGAGCGGGCTCACTGCCTCGGACCCGGAACAGAAGCCTGTGCTGATTGTTGGCCGGGCAGAGCACCTCAACCAGCTCACATGGAACGACGTGAAGATTAAGCTGGAGCCGCGAGTCTCCGAGGAGGTGGGTGTTTTACTCAGTAACTAAACTATGTCTTCTCCCACAGTGGTGCAATATAATAAAATAAAATAAAATAAAATAGCCTTTATATCCAAACTAAAAGTTGAATGAGTTTGTTTTGTTTATATGTTTGTTTGGAGTGTCACTTGACAGAGGCCTCCTCTAACATGTCCTGGCCACACTACAAAATGTCTCTGATTTCAGTGCAATATAGAGAAGAGGTAAAAAATTATGTATTTTGTAATTAGCAGTTTCATCATAGGAAGATTATTTATATGTATGTATATGTATACTAGCCACCCACCGCCTCACCCACATTATAATAAAATCTACCTACTTTAGTTTGTATCTAGGGATGAAAATTGGATCAAGACCATACAATCTATATCAGATCAAAGGCATATGATCTACTAGCGGATCAATCCGAAATTATGAGAAATCAGATCATAATCATATGACATATTTACTTAAAATAATTTCCTAAATAATTCTGTTTATTACTGGAATTTCATAAAATTATATGTGATCACATCACTATGAAGTTGTTTTCACACTCTGGACCAAACACGCGCGGTAGGTAGATTAAAATTAATAAATATGGATATAATCAGATGACGCCTCCATGAAACAGAATGAGTGAACTGCCATTGTGTTGTTTGTTACACCCGCATTTATCTTTAGAGCATTTACAAGTGGTCACATTTGCGTGATTGTTACGTAAAATGGCATCTGTGTGGGGTTCAGTCTGTATGTGTCGTAACAGTGTACACACAATATGACTTGAAACTATTTCAGTTACCGACTTTTTTGTCGTTTTTCTCACACTTAACGGAAACATTACCGCCACACCAGACTTTTCAATGTGCCGCTATCCCGTACAAACTACGCTGCCAATTCTATCAGCCGCCGCTTACCTCGCACATACAATCAAAAGTTTTCCGGTCTAGACATATTCCATCACTCTCCTGGTCTTTTTCAAAAGAATATGAAGTTGATCTTTGCACCACCACTAAATCAATGAAGCATTATTATTATTATTATTTTGTCAAAAAGAATTCATTTTCTCTCTATTATTACTACAACACACACATCCACACATGCTCACGCACACATACCCTCACACACACTTCACACCTCCCCCTCCCTCTTAACTTCTAGATAATATTTCTTAAAACTTTTATTAAAATAAAAAACTAAAATGTAAGTATAATTAAATAGTGTAATTAAACTGTATTTGCAAAATGTTAAAATGTAATGTCAGTATAATAAGAGCCCCTAATTGGCCTAGGATAAGTTACTTATTGTGCTGTACATTTTTTATATTGTGCTGTGGGCTCAGTTCCCAAATAAACAAATAAACAACATTACTTTCATTAGATTTTTGGACGATTTTTAGGAAATTAAATTAATTTCGATGTGTTACAATCCGATACGATCTGCGAATCGGAACTGTCGGATCGCAGATCCCTATTTGTATCCTTGATACCACCTTAATCCACATCTAAACTACAGCCTTCACAAAAT